>WUAP02131911.1:0-13703 GCA_015163945.2 Stichodactyla helianthus | reverse complement strand
TAATATGGACCTTACAAAGTACTTACCCATAACCCCTTTCGGTCTTACCTTCGATGATTTAACCTTTTGAACCCGACGATGTTTTTTTTCAATTTGGTGTATTCACTTATTTCAAAAAACGTTGTCGCAGCATCGATTAACAATTGACAGTAGAAGACCACAAGGGACGTCGGTGCTTTTAATTGTAATTAATTTATTCATGTTTTCACTTGATACCACAGTAAAGCTTTCCATGCTATCTTAGTTCTGCAGGTAAATATGTCTGTGAGTGTGTGTTTCATGTGAATAAATGAGTTTAAGTTTAATTTAACATCCCTTGCGTTCTCCTATTGTCAATTGTCAATCGGTGCCGCGACAACGTTTTTGAAATAAGTGTATATGAATTGCTTGATCTCAAAAATATTATAAACTGGTGCTGAATTTGTTTAATGATATAAATTTCATAAACTGGAAACTCTCGAGTGTAGACCTCTTTACTTTGGGCGTAATGTTTTCCCATTTCAGACCACGTGTCATCCTCTGGGGAATAAGATCCTTTGTTTGAGGTTCATTCATATTATATTAACGTATCTTCTCAAGCATTTCCGAGAAACAAGAAGATAAAACCCAAGGGAATGACACGTGATTAAAAAACATTACACCCTAAGTAGAGAGGTTGTAACTTCATCTCCGTGAGAAGCGACCTGAGTTCATCCTCTTGTATTTCTGTCTGGTCGCTTTTCCAGGTTGTCGGTTGCTTAATCAAGGGATAAGATCTTGTCACCTGCCTGGTATTCTAGATGTACCGCAACATACATTTTCTTCTTAAAGAAATAATTTCTTCAATCTTTTATCAACCGAGGCCACTAAAATACGAAATTACCTCATTCATCTAATTTTAATGGGAATTTGTCATCGATTTTCGGTTTTTAAGTTTTATTTGCGCATTTCAAATTCCATAAAGGAGAATTAATGTTTTCTTGAGTTAATGAATCTTGATAGAATTTTGCTTCGTTGTCCGACAAGGCACGAAGTAGATCGGCATAACAGGTGGTGTTTCATCGTCCCATTTCAGTTTCAAAAGCTTGTTTCTTGTCCAGATGGCAAAGTCCTAGCTATCTCCCTCGGTAATCTATAAAGTTTTCTTGCTGTAAACAGTTTTCAAGTAAAGTTGAAATGTCATTTTTTGTCCATAAAAAGGGGCAAAGCATGCATTCCATAGCTACCTGAACTGTAATCTCGGTATCCCGGTTTTTTTAAGTGCAATTAATGAAGTGATATGATATATGAAGATGGATCGAGGCGATGGATCATAAACCGCAGTGAACTCTAAAAAAGAGTTCAGTGTCTTGGCAATGTGGGTGTAACGTGAGGCATCCCGATAAACCACGAGTTTAAAGCAACATCAATAATAAATAACTCGTATTATTGATCAAGATATTCATTTCTGACCTGTATTATATTCCTTTCCGAATGATAGTCTGGCGCCTTTTCTTCATTGAAAAGTTAACTTTTATCCAAAGTCCGAGTCTAGTCATTTCCCTAACAGAAACTTCGCAAACGGCCTTTACCGAAAGGGTTTTGCTTTTTCAATTTTGGTTTTGCGGAAAGGTATTGATTATTTTTTCAATTCAAAGTACTCATAAGATACAATTGATGGGAAATGACCAGTAATCGTGCAAGCAAACTTCCTCGATGAATATTTAACTGTTACCAGGATTGCTAGGCCGTTCCTAATAGACACCAATATAACTTTAATTTCTCTAAAAAGGCCTTGAAAATGAAGTATGTGACAAAGAATAATATATAGGTGATACTTCTCGGGTTATATTGTGCTGCAATGGGATAATTGTTAATTAGATTTGTTATAAGATTCACTACCTGCCGGTCAGTTAATTCAGTAATTCGTCCTCCACAAGCCATAGAAAGGGTAAGCACTTTCTATGTTTGCTTTATCAATTATTATCTAAGTAAACTATACATGTATATGTTTTAAACAAATGACTAAAGCAGTTGGCCTTGCTTTTCGTGTTATCATTTGAACGCGTCGAAGTACTTCTTGGTATCTCGGTTGGCTGTCAAAGACGAAAAGCATTCGCCCGCCAATATGCCAACAGCTTTTGGTGGCACCTTCCTTTAAAATTTCTAGGATATTCTGTAACAGATTTTTACTTTAGATAAAAGATCTCAAGCAATGAAAATAGAGTCTAGTCGAACTGAGTTTAATTTCGTCTCGAAACCTTTCAGTAAATAGTAGATTTTTTAGACGGATGCCATTGCCAGGAGCGTAGCTAACCTTTTTTTTCGACTCCGTCTAAGGATTAGAAGTAAAATCGATTCTAAACGCGTAAAACCTTCGCCTTGCCTTTTTGTGCTTGTAGATCTATTTAGCCCTTGGGCTGAATGCCTTTGCATATGTCAGTAATAGCCCACTTCCGAATATGCTTCACTTGTCAAGTACAAAGGTTTGAGTATGAGGCTCCGTGCTAAATGCTCAGTGATTCGTGACAACTGAAATGAATAAATTTAATTTAGCACCTCGTACTGAAACCTTTGTGCATGACAAGCAAAGCATCTTGGAAGTAGCCTACTTTGGAATGAATACGAGTCAACAAACATTGAAATGATTTGCGATGAAACTGGATGAAGCGGCTAACGAAGTGGGGAGATAAAGGAAAAAAGAAAAATGGAAATAGCATGTATGTGTCCTATGTTTCCTATTGCTCTCTCTCTCTCCGTTTTCAATTCATTTTTCCATTTAGTTTTCTTGTGCCCGGAAACCTGATACCAGATGTATTTGAACTGAATTAAGGGGCGGGATGTCAGACACTGATAGATGTCTTTTCATTAGATTGTGGTAAAGTTTGCTGAGTGAGAATCAAGAAGAATGCTTGTCTAAGCTCTTTATTGGCGGACTCTAAACTTGTAATTGAGAAGCTGTGGTTTACGGTGGGCTTGTTTTTTCAATTGAACATGCTTTCAGGACACACGGCTCCGGAAAAAAAAATTATTCAATCAAGATAAGTGGATAGATAAAACCAATGTTTCAAAACTATAGCACGCGTTTATAAAACTCGCTGTTTGCATGTCTTGACTCGAACTTTCAAACGTCGTTCTGGGACAGACCTCGAAGAGACCGTGTGAATATGGAGGAAGAGAGTATTGGCCTGAGTGTGAGGTAGGTGCAATTAGAGTTATGAATATTTTTATACCAAAAATGTTAGGTTATTGTATATCTTATCCGTGTAGACAACGGGCCTTTCCTCTGTCTAGTTTGTTTTTTCAAGAGGATACAAACAAATTGTAAATTATTTGGCTTGCGATACAACTACTGCATCCACTAGTTAGTCCTATATTTCTCATAAGATTTATTACGCTTGAAACTTTGGAGTCTACCTCATCTATTCTCACCGAATCATAAGATCACCCATCCGGTAATTTATGATCCGCGCTAAATGTATCCAAGAACCCACAAATGTCCTGCGATGCTAGATCAAAAATCAGTCTATAGTTTCTCCCATTGCGAAAGTATTAGGAATGACGATTTGAATTAAATAGTCTGTCATCAGTATCATTTTAATAGACCTTTCTCACTTTCTCAGCCATTTCTCACGCACAGTATTCCCATGAGAATAAAACTGTTTTTGCCCGGCTAAACTCGTTCTGAAGTGAGTGAATACGAGGCTTGCCGGGATAAATACCTTATTTTAGTCACCAAGGTCTAAATTACAGGGTAAAAAAAAAAAAGTAAATTAAATTTAAAAAACACTCTGGAACTATAAACAATTTACAAAATATATGTCAGTTGACGGTAAAAAGTAAACATTTCAAGGGACTGCTAGTGACAGAAATAACAATAAAAAGAAAATGCTTGAAATAACTTTTTGATTGTTCATTGAGGAGGATTTAGAGTTTGGCGACAAAAATCTGATAAGTAAAAAATGAAATGAATTAAAAAGCAATTAAATTATGACCAATAAAAGTATATTTCTCGAAAAGCCGATTGTTAGTGAATTGATCTTAACTGCCAGAGTTGTTAGCTTGTAACAGACTAACATTTTTAACGGAATTTTCGGGTGTGATCAATCTCTCAGAGTCCTAGTGAGAGGCTGCGATTCTCCTGGTCAGTTCGTTGGTGCTGGTCAAACTAGCAATACAGGCTCTCTTGGGGGCCGTTTACATGATATCGGATTGAGTTCCGTTCGGCGGGAACGAGAATGAATGACATTGCTGCGCTTACATGATAAAAATCGCCAGAACGAGTTTAGCTTCGACCCCCTGGTATTAACGAATACTGTGTCTGATACGCATGCGTCACTCGTTCCAGTCTCCCTTGAGGGCGGTTTATTTACCGTATAAGTTTACATAATATTTTAGACTGCATCCCAGACTGAGTATTCATGACCACGTTTACATGATACGGGAATAGAATATCGTACCAGAATGAGCATTTCGTTCCGGAATGAAAACCCGAATGAACTCATTCCGGAATGACTCGTTCCGCAATGAAACTTTGTTCTGGTATCGTGTAAGGAATAGAAAGAAATATATGGCAACTGGGATGAACTCTTTCCGGAACGAAACATTCTGTTATCATGTAAACGGCCCCTTGGATTGCATGAGAGATTATAACGGCGATTGTTAATTATTTGTATTACCATAGAATTTATTTACCTAAACGAAAAAAATTCTATGCTGACGGCAGATGTGTATGTTAGAACTTTATTGCCAAGACGACTGACTTCATGAGGGCTTTGCCTGGTCACGTGAGAGGAGCCATGTTGGATGAAAGACCAGCAAAATAATGATTCTAGTCGGTCCCTACCATCCAATGTGGCTACCATCACGGTGCTTGAACAAAGCCTCTTTAGCTTGTCTCTGACTCATGCTAATGCGCTACCAGAAATAGATTAATTAACAAATTGACTTCTGATTAGCATCTTAAAATGAAGGATTACGTCACATTACGTCACGTGATCCCATTTAAGACATCCTAAGTCCTTATGATAGGCCCAGTCCTGCGACAACTCGAATAAAGTGCTCGACGAAACAGCAGAAACAACAAAGATTAATTATAGAAAATTAGCCAATTAATTACTTTGTGGAACCCTCAAAATTCCATTATAATACTTGAGGAATTATGGCAACTCAACGAGAATTATTAATTTCCTTAGGCAGGTGCTCTGACCAGCAAAAGCTTAACACTGATCCAATTGAATCTAATTTTTCGTTCATAGAACATCGACACAGCGACTGCAACTTTCTAGTGTTGAGTGCTCTAACACCAATGAAATCGCAGCGGACAAGGTAATGAAAGGTTGTTGTTAAAACACGATCACTCGTTTAAAAAGGATTCGCCCTTTCAGGTAACTAAGAACCGTTTAATTTGTTTATTGTGAAAGGAGGGTGGAAAAGATTACGGAAAGAAGGACCCGAAATGGGGAAATTGGTAAGAATGATTAGCGCACACTAAGAATAATGAGCGCACACTATTTATTAGGAATAGATAATTACTACCTTTTTTCGCCGTTATAGGTTCTATAGATATAGGTCAATATATTATGAGTTTTTAAACGTTTCCATTCGTTCCAACCATGGGTCATAGTTTTCGTGAGTTTTGCCAAGCATCTCTACAATATTAATATTCAAGTTTGGCAAAATTTAGGATTTATACGACTTTACGAAACGCTAAAGAGAAGAATATGAAAAGAGAGCAGAAGAATGAAAGTGGAGGGGAAGATGTTGTCAGAAAAGAGTCCCATAGTGCCTCAGAGGGGATCAGTTAAGTTTTATGGTGTCACTTCAAAAATCCTCCGATCCCCTCCAACCCACCCATCTCACCCCAGGCGATAATTAATGACCGATCCCTAAGAAAGAAAGAAAGAGAGAGAAAAATAAAAATAAAAATAAAAATAAAAATAAAAATAAAAATAAAAATAAAAATAAAACAAATCACGAAAACGCACATAAAATAATCCGTTTGGAAGTCAGCATAGGCCAGGCGCGTCGCTTGATAACCTTCAAAACAACCTGCGTAATAAACCAATTAACCACTTAGGTCTTGCGCATTAGATTAACAACTTAAAGAACTTGAGATTTTCAAATAGTGCTTCTTGGGGCTATCTTGAGTTACAACTCTTAGTAGCTCCCGGCAACCTAGATGCTGTTTGCTTCAGTCACTCCTCGTGCAACATCTTCACACAGAGGTAACATTCTTATCAGCAGTTACTTAAACTGCGAACTATAGCAGTATCCCATGACATAGGCCAGTTATAGAAACCGACTATAGCTAGTACTGATATGTAGCGACTCGATTGCATATGTTTTGGGCATCAGGTCTATGTTAGTTCATACCTCGATACGGCTCATGAAGGAACGGAAAACCTTTTCTACATGTACTTAATATTAATATGTGAATGAGGATATGCATATTCAGGATGTGTTGCCTTTGTCTTACATCGTTGTCTATAAAGTATAAAGTCTACACGGAGTAAAATAACCACCTCTGCTGTCAAAATTGACCCTGAGTCAGACCAAGAATTATCCATTAGGTTTATTTATCGAACTTGGAAGAGTTGTTTTTCCTCGGAATTGAACATAATGGGATTCCTTTCAGTGCGAGGTGGAATCTTCCATGGACAGATTAAAACTTCGATCAGTATCCGTGCCGTTATTTAAAGCATACAAGAGATCTGCTGAACAGATTCGTGCAATCGGCGTGGTAGTAATCCGTTGTTATGACTAAGCAGGCGAATGAGATCACCTTCCGGTGATATCTTCCTCTGCCGGACACTGAAATTAAAACAAAGGGATTATGCTTTTGTTTTTGGATCCGCACGTTATCTCTCAGTTTTACGCATTAAATCAAAAAAGGGGATTTCAGGAAAATTCTAGTTGACAAACTGTTACGGCATATCAGTTCTATCACAATAAAATGCCGGAGATTTTTACTGAATATTTAGACACTTATAAACAACTACACTTTATAAGGTGTTTTTTTTTTTTTTTAGTTTGAGTCGGAAAAAACCTTGCTCTTTGAGAGTGACATTAAAAATCTATGGGATAATTGAGACTAAGCCTACGTGGAACAACAAGAATTCATTCACAAACTTGGCCTATAACTTAAAACCAATTAATTAACTGTAAACTGGAGTGAAAACTTATGGCATTTTACTAACCCATCCCCAGTCCACCAAAGAAGATCACCTTGAACTTTGTCAATTGAAAGTTAACCACCAATAACAGGAACCGCGAAGGAGCGGGGGAGGGGGAACTGAAATGTGAAAAATATAAAATATACATAGATAAAATCGAGACAAAATGTTTTAAAAAAGTATGCGTGTGCGTGAGGGGAAGGTAGCCCCCTAACCCCCCTGTCTCCGCGGTGCCTGAATAAGAACACAGTTCATTAAAAGTCTGCCATGGATTCAATATGCTTTTACTAACGAACATCAGTCAAGATTATATTAAGTTGACTTTTTTCCATATCTGATTATGCAGCTGTCTTATTTCCTATTATTCCTTTTCGTATGTGGGTGCGTATCCATTAAACTTTTATCATTTTTCACGTTAATAGTGCTTAAGAACGGATATAAAAAGAAAAACTCATCAAAATTGTTATGCATTGACGAAAAATGTACAATATTTTTGGAAAGAAGTAAAACGATAGGGCTGCTAGCGGCGCTCACGCAGATTTCGACTGAAAGTGTCAAAGGCTGCCTTCCCCGACTTTAAGAGAGCAGTCGTAATGGGGATAAAAATGAAAATTCACCTCACAAAAGCAAAACAACTAAAGATTTACTTGGTCCTGAAAGCAAAGGCGGACGAGATATTATCTCTAAAACATTCAGCCAGAAGGGTGTCGACTAAAGTTCTAAGATATAGTACACTCAATGATCACTCGACAAGGGAGCTTGACGCGTTGAATATTAGATTGCATAGAACCACCTGTTTTGGCGGGAATATTAGCATCAGTCTCACTTAAATCATCTCCATAAGCAAGAGGACATGGACTCTTTCTTGCAGGGCTATAAACTAAGTTTGTCCAATAAAAAGTTTGAGATTTAATTTGAAAACTGTCAAATAACCATTTTAGACTAATCTTAATTCCGGCTTGTTTTTCAAACGATACCTGTATTTGACTATCTATTGGCTTAGCTTTCGTTTACGGTTAATTCATATCCCTGACACACAAAAAATTATCATTCCAAACAGCTGTATGGCTTGGTGAATTTATAATCCGGCCAGATGGATTCAGTCGGGTTAAAATTGCCAAGCGTTTAAGGCTATACTTAGGAAACTTGGCGGTTCTTGGTCAGTTCAACACCTACATGATTTCAACGTAAGCGTGTTCACCGAAAGACTCAAACACCCGGATCAGGATGGCACGGCTATCAGTTCCAGTGACTCGTTCACAGATAAGACGACCCACTCTCGAAGTGGTAGGTGGATATTAGTCAGTCTTTTTCCTTTGTATTTAGAATAATTTTCGCTTATAACAGCGTTTGTACCGCCAAACTTTGAGCCCTGAATATGTAGGTAAGACGATGAAATAAAGAGAGCAGTGTAAATCAATGTTCTTCGAAGATTCTTCGACTGTTTCAATTCCCAAACAATCGCTTCCATATCCGTTAGTATATCCGTCTACCATACTGATACAAAAATCATTAATTATTACTGTTCTTATAATTTCTTTTTAATATAAAAATGGTTTAAGGTATTGACCAAGGAAAGATTAAAGGGGAAAATCCGATCTTTTTTGCATGATTCTTTTAGCTTCATTGCGCTTCGTGTTACTAACTTGAGCATCTTTTGACTTTAAGAATTAATTTAAAGCAGTGTTTGATGTCTTCAAGGCATGTAGTTCATTCAAATTGAGAAAGATGTAGCAGATGTAGAAAGATAATGGAGTTATGGTGTTTGGCGATAGCCAAAAAGTTTTATTTGCTAATGAAAAAACACCGGGCTTGAAGCCTGAGCTTGAAGAAAACGAAATTTCTATGCGAAAGGGAGAGATATCATTGTTTGTGAACAGTACGTTGCTGTGGTATTATGACAAGGCTGAATAGTTAATTGTACGACGAAAGGTGATGTCTAGGAATAATACCTAGTTTCAAGGTTAGTCAATGAAGTTCAAGAAAACCCGTGGTGTCCTTAATTTTTGTTTGTTTCTATATGTTTTCAGAGTATTTCAGATTTATTTATGTTTTCGCGTTTTGTTTTTGTGGCTTTAGTTTGAGATAATCTGCTAGCAGCGGTCTTTGCCTACCGCTCACCTCAAAGAAGGGGTAAAAAACGTTATCTCTGCTCGCAGGATAGTCTTTTGTGTGTGCTTAACAATGGTCACCCTTCTCTTAGGGGAAAAAAAAAAAGAATGAAAATCGAAGTGAAAATGGGAAATACACAAGTAAAAACAATGACAAAGAGGAAAATGTGAAAAGGATTCTTGGTTGTTGACGTTTCGCGACTGTTTCATGAATTAAGAATGGTCAAATTAAAAATCGATGTACAGAAAACGTTTGACTAAAAGGTATAAATACAGTGCAATTATTTAGAGTTTGCGATATCAATTCTTAGCTGTCTTTATTAACAAGTTGCATGGTTTGTTTTCATTTGCTTTTGTTGTTTCGAACTTTTGAAGAAATGGAATATGAAATTGTAAGTGGAACTTCGCCCCGCAAAAGACGAGAGTTAGTAATCAAAAAGTGAAAAATTTTAAGAGTGAAAAACAAGATTACGACTCTTTTTTGGAAAAAATTTGCTACTTCAACCCTTAAATTTTGACTATATTAATGTCGAGCTTTGGACCTACGCGGTCATCTTCAGGAAAATATAGTCAAAATGTAAGGGTTGAAGTAGCAATTTTTTACCAATAAAGGAATCTCATCACAACCCACAAGCAATTATTCAAGATTAAGACTGCTATTGAAAACAAACACACAACCGTACGCCCTATTAAGGCAGGTACGCCCTATTAAGGCAGAGGAGACTAACGAGGAAATTAGCTAACGCTTAGCCAAATCCTCAAGCAACCGACAGTGGTTAACCGCACTACTTAGCTTGAATTACGAATTATTTGTAAAATGCTTTAAGATTATTTCACTAAGCCAGTTTCAAGAAGTATGTTGGTTCAAAACTAATTTCTAAAAATAAGTAAAAAGGTTGAGGTTTTCATTGGCAACGGAGTTTTCTAATTGTCAGTCCAGTCTTGACTTTGACATGATGTTTAAGTAAACCGTGTCATCCGTATCTGCATCTTCATCGTCTTCATCATCCATCATCGTCATCGTCGTTACCATCATCATCATCATCTCCATCGTCGATCGCCTTTATCATCATCATCATCACCATCATCACCATCACCATCATCATCAACATCATCATGCTACATATTTATCATCATCATTATCACCCATCATCGGTTGCCATTATCACCATCATCATTCTGCATCATCATCTTCAACATCAACTGCGACAACAACTGAACACCTAATGATGATAACGAGAAAAATTAGGAAGAGCGGAGATACTGATGATGGCAATAGTGACGATTTATGTTATAACAGAAAAACAAACAAAAACAACTGAATGCAACAACACAGCAGGCTGGAGTGTGTGAAGCAAAACAAATGAACAAACAAGTAAAAGAAAGCTTGCCTAGGGAAATGCATTTATCGCCGTCGTTGTCATCCTATCCAGAATTTCTCCGCTGCTATACACACGTTAACTAATCGTAGCTTACATATACAACTATTTCAAAAAAGATTGTTAACGGTTTTGTTGCATGCATGTTGCATACCAAGGTCAAAACGCATTCAATTGGCGATGTGAACCAAGTAACTCCAGTTAATGCAACTCTTCTCAACAAAACCTTCAGCAGCCTGTTTTGAAGTAGCTGTATTTAATAAGTATTAATAAGTAATAATAAGTATTACTATTATTATCACAAACAGTTTAAAAGCTAGTAACAAGTCGTTGAATATATTTGTTTGGACTATTGTAGAAGTATGCCTACTAGTGTTAACTCGAACCCGGATTTTGGAAGGAAAAAAAAAAAAAAAAAAACGGGCACCAGCTTCCCTGAGGATGATTTCAATATGGTCTTTGTTTGAAAGTTTTGTCACTTTTCTTTTGGGAGGGTAGCATTTAATAGTAGCTCTATATCTTAAAAATACTTTAGCCCTGGGCTCATTCCGAATTGGAATTTAAAGGTTGCCTTTTTGTAGGGAGTAAAACCGGAGAACCTGCAGGAAAACCTGCAGGGAACCAACATTGAAGACCCGTGGCGATATGATCAAATTCAGTTATGAATGTTTTGAACATATCGATTTCCAGTTGATTTTATAAATATTTCAAAAATCACTTTCAATTTTTGTCACTGGCGTTTACTTATCTTTGACTTTTTAAAATGTCAAAAAATAAATGAAAAATGTTAAGCGAGAGTCGAAATCTTTTAACGGAAAAACTGTACATGTCGGTCTATAACCCTCACCGGGTATTGTCTCTAATGAATTGCATTGTCAAACGATTCTAGTGTAGCACCTGCTTCAGCGACCCTTAAGCCTTATTGGCTCAATTCAAAGGTATCAATCAAACGAGCCACTATACTCCTCATCGCCCGACAGGGATAATTCTTCGTTTGTTGGCCAGCAACAGAGTTTCTACTGAAGATCTTAGCCGCAGATTAGATGTAAAAAAACAGACTGATATGCGTACAACCCGCGATAACTTATGAACACAAGACATCACAGACATGGCATGTGTAAAATTCTGCCGCACTCCAGCAAGTGAGGTAAAATAGAATTTACGATTGATTAAATTTCTTGAGCCCACTCGGTACAAAAATTTTGTAAGTTCAGGTCTTGGGAATCCGCTTAGTTCGATTTTAGCAGGCGATAATTACCCCGCTGAAGTAAAGTTGAGTATATATATTTTTTACATGGTGTTCAACATACGTTTGGTATATCGCATTTGTTATCTATACTAGTATAATCGCTATAGTTAGTTTCGGTTTGATAAGTGTTTAGAGGAGGGTATACTTCGTGGTAATTGTAGAATCTCCTAACACCCCATGAAATGGTTCTGGTTGTATACCCTCAAGAGGTGATTTTATTTGGCACGGCAAAGACGCGTAACAACGTTGGCTCTGTTACTGAGCTCCTTAAACGCTAAACAAACAGATAGGTGATCGTACTATCGCATCCGAACACCATCCAACAAAATTCATTACGAATCTATTGAATCTATTTAGATAACTTCAGGACGTAACTACAAGGAAAAGTGTTCTTTTCTCGCCAATAAGTTGTTATAGTAAGGCGCTTCATTCTTAGTTGCTTTCCTTCGTTTTATCTTTTGTTTTCTACTTTGAGATCCTTAGGGCTTATTCTATTTCCAACTTATTTAAATTTATTCACCATCGCTTGCTTAATTTTGTTACATTCGTTCTATACATAGCAAAAACTGGTTAGAATATGTTTCCTGATAAAATAAACCAAACAGCAACTGAAAAATACACACGTACTAAATATGCAGAAATTTGGGAGATTCTGAATAGCTTAAATTTTGTTTAAAAATCATCGATATTAACCCTTTTAAGAGAACTTGCCTAGAAACCTGTGAAAATTAGTGGAACAAAAATCATAAATCATTTTTACTTTTCGCCAATTTACAATTCCCATGTAGAAAAAGAAATAGATCCACTGAAAGTGGACGACCCGAAGGAAAAAATATCAGAATAGTATCGTCATTTTATATTATACTTACTGTAGTAAATCCTATTCTTTTTGTTGCTTTTTCAGTCAGGGTGGCCGTTTATTATTCTATTTTTGTTTTCTAATTCCAGCAGCAATTAACAGAAATTAAAACGTTTAGAATAGGGCTATGAAACATCCTTTGCATGTATAATTAATGGTATTCGTATTTACTGCGTTATCTTTTTTTTTTTACACGAATGTCTTTTTATGAACGACGCTCATTTCATTACTACGGATCACAGGCAGTTTATATATTGCAAAAATGTTAGCCATAAATTGATATTCTTAAGCGAAGGGATTTTAGTGGAACTTGTTTGTAAATGTGTAGTGGAAACCGACGATGAAGAAGACACGAAAGGACGTAAGCACTATAGTGGAAGAAAAAGAAATGGACGAGAGAGGAGGTAGTTTAGCCAAAGGAAGGGCAAGGGAGAAAAGAAAATGAAAGAAAAAAGAAAAATGAAGAGAACATCAGAGAACACAATAAAAAAAAAGAAGAAGAACGGGAGCAAACAAAAGTAGAGAAATGAGGAAGAAGTGAAGAGTAATGCTGGTAAAAAAACAAACAAAACGAAACAACTGCAGAAAAGAGGCGTGAAAATGAGAAATAAAAATAGGGGGAAAAACTGAAAATTTAAGAAATTTGGGCGCTTCTATCTGGATAGATTGGGAAATCTCATCTCTAGCAGTCGCAGGAAATTCGATGTTCTCATCATTTTTCTAGCCTGTTGAGTAAGCAGAGATTCTACCTAGTCAATATTGTCCTAGATGTTCTTCTATCAACAAGAATCTGATTACAAAGTATTTTTTGGGATTCACCAGTAAAATGCCATAGTTTTTGTATACATCATGAGAATACAAATAACTGCTTTAGAGTATACATATCCTTGAATGAGGATGTATACCACATAACTAAGAGTACTTGAAAAGATGAGTATATTTGAAGTGTACTCACTCACTCCTGAATCATGA
>WUAP02131910.1:0-29360 GCA_015163945.2 Stichodactyla helianthus | reverse complement strand
TACAGTAAATATTGTGTATTACACATCAGTAAATATTATATTTGGAAACCAGACAATTTGAGAGTAAACTTTTCTTAACAGAGCGAATTTTTTCAAATTTCTATTGTTCTGGACGATTCTGTCCCTCTCATAAACAAGCCGTGACGTCATAATGATATAGGTCAATTACTTCCATAAGAACAGCGCCTTTGAATATTTTTTTTTTGCCGAAAAAAAAGAAGTCCTACAACTCCGCAAACCGACGAGTAATGACGCAGAATATGCTAATTATTACCGTCTTTTTCGGAAATAAAAACCAACCGTCCGCTGTTGGAATAAGTAAATTCGTTAGACATTTTAGTAATCAAGATGCCATTAACTCCACCAACGGAACGAGCGAGTTCAAATCCATATCAAAGCTTTACTGGATTTCCAGGTAGGCTGTTTATTTAATTCTTATCGATTAGTTTGTCGAATTGTTGTAACTTTACAAAAAGATTTTTCTAGTTATACAATGTCAAAAGATTTTCTTTTCCTTCTTCCACGCTCACATCACCGACAAACGAGTTCAATAGCTCGACCCCTTTTCACACTGCATTCTGAGTCAAACAATAAATAAGGAATGATATATTTCGATCTACAATTTGAAATTAATCGAGAATAAATTGTGTTAAAAGTTAAAGACAGGAAACACATCTTTGCGATTAAATCATTATTAATGTCTACAAACAATATTTCGAAAACGCATTAGCAATATCAAGGGCAAGAGAGAACTAAAAGAAACTATAAAGAATATTTGGAGTCGTTTTTTCGCTACCATCTCGATAGGTTTTGACTGAGATCCTTCAGTTGAACTGAACTGCTCCATACGAGTTTAACGGACGGATTGCGTAAAGTTCTTGTTTTTAACCGAAGGAAATTAGCATTGCGCTTTCGTACAAACCTGCTTTTGCCATGTATCAATATTCGGTCTTTCCACTTTGTTATGACAAATTTAAAGACAGCTGGCCTGATTCAGTTGATGATTCCGATGCATTCGAGCGAACTTTAAACGCCAACACTACGGAAGAAATTCGTAGCACATGAAACTTGAAACACGGGTCTATCCATATTGCAAACTTCAATCAATACTTTCGCTTTATTCTCTACTTACGTTTATCGAATTTTTTTACTACGTATGGATTTGGTATCATTTTATTATTTGAATGAAATAACGAGAATTATTCCAAAAGTTCTTCATCCATTCATTCATTTCAATTCCTTCAAGTTAAAACCAGAATTGTACCGCTATAGACATACATGATTTATTACGGGTGTCAGACACAGCTAGTCTAGTCTAACTTAGTCTAGTATCGAAGATTTGAGTCTATACGTCGACGAACAGATTTTCTGTACTCTGAATTAGAAATTAAATTCAGAATTGCATTTTTGAACCAGGAGTTAAACGAGAATTAAAATTCACTTCACACACTTCCTTCCTTCCTTCCTTCCCTCATCTGTACACCACCTTTCTCACTTCCAGGTCGATGGCTTGACAGTCAGTCTAAATCTCAACGCACTCACAGAGAAAGCGAGGTCGAAAAACCCCACATCCCAACGCAAGAAAGCGCCACGACAGAGCAACCAGAGACCCAAAACACCTTGGGCGCGCCAGTGAAAAACAACCAATTCTCTAATTTCGACGACACTGGCGACTACAAGGACGAATCAGTCTACACGTTCTGTGGGTCGTGCAAGAATCACATCATGACGGAGGTGCGTTTTCGTGTTGGTAAAATGACGGTAATATCCGCGGGACTGCTTTGCTTGTTCGGCTGTGCGGCTGGTTGTTGTCTGATACCTTTCATGTTGTCGAGGTTCAGCGACGTGGTCCATTCTTGCCCCAACTGTCAGATAAAATTGGGCAAATACCGCAGAAAACTCAAGCATATCTTCAAAAATGAGACTGACATATAATTTGGAATTCATCGACAAGCGAACTGTTTTCAGTATAAATTATTTTCTATTCCTAAGACTGAAAAAGGCGTTGATGCTTTGTCTGCAGCAATACTAATCCCAGTCTATTAAAAAGCAGAAATCTCATTGTAAAACTAACTAGTGAAACATTTAGCTTCAATTATATTTGTCAATTATATTTGTCAATGGTGGATCTTAGTTTGCAACATCGCTTGCAGCTTGCATTTGAAAAGGTTGCTCTACTTTTGACCAATTTTTCGTGCGCAAGTTTTATTCCGACCTAAGTGCAAAGGTCTTACAAGTTTGATGTAGGCATATTAATATGCAGTTATGTTAGAGTTGCACAAAAGTTTAAAGATCTTACTAAGGGTTTTGCTCCAGGGGCAGGATACACGAGTACACACAAGAGAGCATACTGCGGGAGCTTGCTGCATGGTGTGGTCATGCTCGATGATATTTTATCAGTTTAATATCAGGGAGCGTGAGCCAGGGGCAAAATTCTGCTGCTGCCACAACCTTTTTTACATGAAATCTTTGGTACACACGAAGGAGCAAAACAACCCTAGAGTCTGGTCCCGGAGCAAAACCCTTAGTGTGTATTGGCCTTAGTAATTATCAGTTTGACTATTTTGGATGGTTTTCATTCAAGAAATAAACAATTGTACTGCATTACTTTTACAGTAGCATCAAACCTATGATTTCTATTGGATACCGGCACATGAGACGACTAGCATTGGCTGTTGGTCAGACATGCTTGCTCCCGGTCCAGATTACCCAATGCCCATCATCCTTACAAGCCCTAGGGCGGTCACACGAGTGTGGAAATAAACGCAAAGAATGATCATACTTTTACAATGCGCAATAGGCCCATTGCAAAAGTGTGATAATCGTATGCACATTCATCTCAAGCCTCATAATGACGCGATAAAACTGACGATGACGAACAATGACCGGCAGAATTTGCAGTGTGGCGAATTTTGTTAATAGCTGCCGGCGAGAATAAAAAATTCGCCCCCCCCCCCCCCTATTGGTTGGTCTACCTTACAGGTAAGTTCATTTTCCACTATTTGTCAGTGTGACGGGTTAAGAAAGACGAAATAGATTCAGCGAGACAATACAAAGGCAGCCCAAACAATGTTCCTGAGCAAGATCTATAAGAGAATGTATGGGGCTTGCGATAGAAATGTAACTATAAATCATTTCTCTGAATAAACTGCCCTAAAACTTCTTCGAGTCATAGTTTGTACCCTCATAAATCCGCTGACAAAGTTTTAGCACTGCACGGGGCATTTAAATGGGGGGGGGGGGGGTTTCAATTTTTTAGGATTAAAGAGCAAAAATGATTTATATACAGGTTCTATCCCAGGCCCACATACATTAAATCTTGCTCCGGAACATTGTTTGGGCTGCCTGTGATCTGCAAAACATCTCGCACCGCCATCATCATGGAATCTTTTCTTACAAGTCTCAAGAAGGATGTTCAATGTTTCTTGTGTAATGATACACTTATTGAACCCAGGATCCTGTCATGTTTTCATACATTTTGTAAGCTTTGCATCAAAAGACACGCCGAGCTCATCGAGGAAGTCAACGTCGTCAAGTGTCCTGAATGTAAAACAGAAACTTCTCTACCAGAACTAAGCAGCGTGGAAGATCTTAAACCAAGTCTGCTTCACTCAAGGATGGTAAAAGTGTTGGAGTTTGTGCAAAGCGAAAAGGTTTGTTCTGTTTCTGGGAGTCATTCACCAGCATCTTGGCATTGCTTTGATTGTGATCGCTCGTTGTGTGACGAATGTGAGAATTACCATACAATGTTCACCAAAGATCACAAAGTTGTATCTCTTGTAGACATAAAAGAAGAAGATATCAAAATGATTCTTAGCAGAGAAGCTAACTGTGCAAATCACGGTGATAAAACAGTGGAATTATTCTGTAAAGACTGTGAGCAAGTTATCTGCATTGAGTGCTGGAAACATGATCATGATGAACATTCAACCATCAATTTGGCAAAGTATACGATAACAAATAAAGCAGATCTTTCTGATCAACTCGAGCAGTTAAAAACACGTGAGCAGGAAATGACAAACCAGATTCAAATGATAGAAGAGGAGACCAAAGAACTGAAGGCAGATTGCGAAAATGAAAAACTGTTGGTGAGAGAAATATTACAAGAAATAATAGATAAACTACAACAGAATGCTCAAAAGTTGTTGAACCAAATCGATGAGAATGTTGAGAGGGCTGAGAAAAGGCTAGCCAAAGGTCAGTCTGTGCTCGATCACACACGAGGAGCCATTGATTACATGAATAAACTGATAGAAAAAGGTATTGCCAGTGAAGTAATTGAAAATAAGGGCATTAAGAAGACTTGCCCGACATCTGTTGATAGTATCGCTGGAGATCATTCGGAATTCGCGTTTGTTATTAACGAGGAGTTGGTAAAGCAAGTGGATTCAGGGATTGGAACAGTTCGAGTTAGATCAAATACAGACCACAGGAAGAGCACCGTTGAAATTATAAACACTCCTGAAGCCCTGACGAAAGCAAAGTTGGTTGTGTTGACAAAAACTAAAAGGAACAATGTCAGAAATAATCCAAATGACGTTATTGACGTGAAAATAACCCCTGAAGATAACGTGGACAAGGAAATAAAGCAAACAAGGACTGGTACTAGAATAGAAGTTGAATTCATGGCTAAAGTAGCTGGTCCGTTGACAGCAGAGGTCCAAGTGAATGGCAATCATGTATCTAACAGTCCACTAGTCATGAATGTAAAGCCACAACAGATGACAATAACAAGGATGTTTAACATGAAAGGATTGAATTCATTACCTAAAAATGCTACTGGAATAGCAATAAACAAAGAAAACAACAGAATCGCTGTTGAGATCAGTCTCATCACTGTGTACATGTATTCAACACTGATGGAAATCTCTTATTGACGTATGGTAGTCAAGGTAGTGCACAGGGACAGTTGAATACACCTCGAGGTTTAGCATTTGTAAATGAAAGAGATTTAGTGATAGCAGACTGGAAGAATCATAGAATATGTATAGTGAACACTACAACAGGGGTATTGGTGAAGACATTTGGTAACCAAGGTAACAGGAATGGAGAGTTTAATTCTCCAAATGGAGTACACGTTGATGACGATGGTAACATCATCGTGTGTGATTCTCATAATCATCGTATTCAAGTTTTCACAAGAGACGGTGACTATCAGTATAAATTTGGTTTGACAGCACAGGACAATTTTGTTCCAGTCAGTACAGTAACACATGGTGGGCGGTATTACGTTAGTGATAATAATACTCACGTAATTTATGTGTTTGAGAAGAAAGATGGCGTACCGGCTAGAATATCAACGATTGGTAGTAAAGGCAGTGGTGATGGTCAGCTGAATAAACCAAGGGGCCTGGCTATTGATAATGATCATCATCTACTGGTGTGTGATCATGCGAATGACCGCATTCAAAAATTCACCTTAGATGGTCGTTTTGTAGGCAAGACTCGTGATAAAATCGATAAACCTCTTTACATAACAGTTTTGAACGATGGTCAGTTATTAATAACTTCTAATACTGGCAATGTGTTCTTTTCGAAATAGAATCTATTTTCGTCTTTTGGAATATCATTTAGCGAATATAATGTATGAAATATTTTTCGTTGTACCTATAAGCTTCAGATAAAAAATAATGGCATTCAAAAGTAAATAGTACCATTGGATGGTCATTTAATTGGAACGACCTGCAATAACGCGGTTTTTTTTAATGAGTAGTAAAAGATTTGGAAAATGAAGAGGAGAGACCTCGCGGCTTCCGCTGATGAAACCAGCAGAAACTCATTCTGCAGTCTAGAAAAGAGAGAGGAAAGAGGTGAGAGAAAGAGAGGGAGAGATAAGAAACTGATGGGAAAAAACCCTACGCGAAACCGCTACAGAAACACCATTTTCTTCATATTTATGATCAACTTTTAATATTTCCTTTTTTTGTTAATCTTTGCGAGTTGGCTAATCTTTAAGTTTTGGCTAATCTTTAAGTTTTGTGACGTCCACTTATTCTGTCTAAGCATAATTTTTAATTGAATTATACAACGTATATAAAATTATTTACTTTAAAGATACTCGTTGCGTTAAAAAATTGGTCTTGGTAATGAAAAGCGAACTACATTACCCGCTGACGCTGCTTTAGACCTCGTCCTCAGGATACTCCTATGCAGTGGAGTCGGAAGCGAACTGTTTCGCAGTTCAAATACTATTAAGACTGGTCATAGAGCAGATTTCGTATGACTGTGAAAAGCTCGCGGCACGAACACGGGCGTGACACGGTCAAGGCACGGCAAGGCACGTCAAAATTCTAGAAAACATCACGGTCACGGCAAGGCACGCTTACGGCACCGATCGCGCCGCGAGCTTTTCACAGTCATATGAAACCAACACTATGCGCAAGCTGTTAATATTTAGATGGATATATTTTCTGTACAGACTTGAAGACTTGTCTTTCGCGTCCCCATAAAGCGCACTTTGCGTCGACTTGAATCATATATTTGAGTTTGATTCAACAGTCTTGAAAAGTTTACATTTGTCGTTATTTTTCTTTATCGAAATCAAAGGAAGACACTTTTTACGCTTAACCATATCTCGTGGCAGAGAATTTAAAATTTTAGGGATTTAAGTCTAAAAATCCATAGAGTATCTCTTATTTTACATTATGTGTGCTTAGTTTACGATAAATTGTCACCATTTATAAGTAAAACTACGTACACTGTACCAATTAGCTGTATCATATTTTTAAAAGTTGCTTGTATATAGTAAAGAAAGAAAATAAAGTGAGTAAAGCATTTCTTAATTTCCAAACACGTTTTTTCACATGTATAGAAATTCCGAGGGAATTTTCAAAATTCTAGAAAACATCACGGTCACAGCAAGGCACGCTTACGGCACCGACCGTGCCCCGACCTTTTCACAGTCATACGAAATCAACTCTATCGCACACAACAAAACCAGAAGTCCATAAACTTCTGATACGACCTTTATCGTGGCTCCGAGGAAATAATAGTATAATTACGATCCGTTCATAGTTTCCCCCTCAGCTTCGATTCAAATCTCTAGCTTTGTGTGCGATTTTCTCTAATTGCAAAATACGTCTTTGATTTTTCATGACGACGACATAACTAAAACCAAGCGTTTCCTTATGCAAGTAAGTCCAACTTTGATTAAAATCTATCTAAATACTATACAAGCAATAGTACTATACTCTAATTTCTTGAATGTAGGCAATGGCAGAATCGCTCTTATGAACACCAGTTTGCGCTAACCCTTTAGGTTTCCGTCTCCTGTGTTTGAAAATAGCTTTATGAACCCATACAGGGCTACCAGGTGTTCTCATTTTATGCTGAGACGAACTACCTCCCAGCCTCTTGACCTTCCCTTGTCGAGCGCTCCTGTCCGACCCGAAGTCGTACGTGTGTCGCTTGTTGAAACGGCCAGCCGTCTCTAACGAGCTCTGCTCTGTTTCTAAATACAATAAGTTTTCAAACAGCGATGAACCACTACTGCCGAAATCGTGTAAAGATCGATCTTTGATCGAGTCTGTTTCGTTTGATTCTGTAGCGTAATTATCTTGTATCTTCGGCGTGCACGCGTTTTCCGTCGTCGGAGAAGCCGAGCGCGGCCGTTCGTCGGAGTTACGCAGACTATCACTATCAGTCCCCAAGTCATCAAGATCGTCGAAGTCTTCGAGGCACGCTAAAGGCACAGCTTCACAAGAACGCCGCACGGTTGAGAATCGCGAAGGAGTCAGTTCTTCTTCTATTACAAATGTATCATTAGACGATTCCTCGCTCCGCTCCTCATTGGGGCTCGAAACGCTAATCTCTTCACCTATTGGTCTTGGCACTCTCTTTAACTCCTCTTCTATTTCTTCTAGCAATCCTTTATCATTTCCGTAGCCGTTCAAGTCAAATTTTTGATTTTGTTTAACATTATCACGATGACGCAGTGGTCTTTTTAAGTTAGGTTCTTTTTTAACCCACAAAGGTGGAGAAGAGTCACCACCTCTGTCCCGATCCATGTTCTCCCTTGAACGGAATTCTAATTCTCTTTCAATGCTCTGTATTGGTTTAATGTTAGCGCTTTTATCCTCTAACCCATTCGTATCTCGTACACCGCTGTTGCTTAGCAACGTATCTTGCAATGAAGATTCTTGAATACTCGGAAGCACTTCGTCGCTTAGCAACCCCAATTCCTCGGTATCTTCTTGTATCTTTGAAAGCCGTTCGAACGACTTTCTCAAGGAACCAAACTTTCCCGGTTTCAGGGTGCTGGTGACGAAATTATCGAAAGTGATAATTCTGTTACGTCGATTTCGATTTTTGGCTTTCTTTTTCGCGCGCCTTGATTTTTTCGAAAGTTCCGAGATGTCAAACGAGTGTCGCTTCTTAACCTCGTCGTCTTCATTTCCAAAAGAGTTTGTTGTCGAATAATCCAAAAACACTTCGTCGCACGAATAGCGTCTGTCGCGGTCATTGGAAGTACCGTCACTGCTTGCATCGGTTGATTCACTTTCGTTGCCTTCGTCCTTAGCAGAAGGAGGAGAAATCTTCTTAGTTGGTGGATACGGAGAAGAAGGTGCGTCCATTATCGATTCAATCATATCTTCTATGTCTTCGTTCCGAGGAGTTGGCGAGGCTGTATTCTCAGAGTACGCAGAGCTATCGCTCAACTTTACCCTGTTTTTGATGTCCTTTTGGTGAACTGGGAGTGGCTCTCCCTCTTTGTCGCTGGAGAATTTTGACGGCGAGTCCCGTTCGTCTGAAAAAATCCCCTCGTCCGCAGCCGATGTTTTCGGACCTACATTTTCAGGTTCATCATGGTTGACCTTCGCGGTAACAAGCATACGATCTAACAAGTCATTCAAACTGTTCGTAAACGAACTGAGACTGCTTTCTGAAGACAGAGAAATACAATCCGAAGACACGAGACTATATCGATTACCAAAGCTTACCGAACCGTAATTGATTTTCGGTATGTCTTCCTCGTCAAGAACCTCTTCGTCTTTGGTTTCATCGAGTTTGTGCAACTTTGAGGCCAATATTTGCTTGGCTTTATCAACTGGACTTCCAACTGCTTGATCGTTTGCGGAAGACGGTTCGACGTCGTTATCGCACGTGCAGGTGAATTCTGCGTCCCCATTGTTTTCGGATTTGTCGGCCAAGAACGAGTGCGAATCACTAGGGCTTAGAGCCAGAGGTGAGGCAGCGGTTATAACAATGTCTGGTACTTCATCAGGGTCTTCCGTACCACCTCGCGCTTTTTGCAACAACATCGCTCTCTCAGTACTGTTGCTTCTCCCTTTAACACAAGCACCGTTCAACGGCCTCATTTGAATATCATCGTGATCCCAGCATAGATTCCCGTGTTGGGAATTATCACGAGGGATTGCTTCTCCCTCAATGTCACAGGCTCCTCGTGAAGAACCTTCATCCAAACCTCGGCTCATCAGGAACTGTGGGTCCGAGTTAACATCATAAAGCCCTAGCTCCCATTTCTTTATTCGAAAGCAGCAACAGAAATACAAACCGTACAGTTTTCGCCCGTGAAGAGTGAAGCGTCGTTTCCGTAGGAAAGTTCCTTTGAAAGTATGACTGTGGTGATAGAACCTGTAGTACAAAATCATGAAGACGATACCCAAGACAAATCCGCCCCAGACAGTAGCCAGGGCTGCGTATGTCATAACCGGGCCTAACGTTCTGTTAGGATACCACATAGATATCAGGAGAGAGTTTTCAACCAGCATCACGGAGTAATACAAAACTATCCGCTTCCGCGTCATGCCTTCTTTGGTATTAAAGAAGCAAAAGATATATATAAACGCGATGACTGAGTTGAAAAGCTTTTCCTTGCACGGGTGTTGTCTTCCGTTCTCGTCGATGCAAAACTGCGTCCTCTGACAGCTTAACCAAAGCGCCATCAAAAACCAGTGGCCGGCAACAGCCAAAATCATCCACAACTTGAAGTGAGACGCGAATAACACTAAAGCAATCACGCGGGTAGTGATCATAAAACCCCTCCAGAGGACTTGGCAAGTGAAGCCTAACCACGGGAGATCCCGCGCGTTATCCCGCAAGTCCCGTAGAGCTTTACTATAACAAACGAGGGCCCACACGACAGATATAAGCGAAGTAATCCCAGCAATCGCGATCATGACGTCCTCTCCTATCAGGAACGAGTTCCGTTGAGTGAGCACAAAAAGTTGGAGGACAGCTTGCGGAGCTGAATGGATGAATGCCCCAAGAAGTCGCAACATACAGAGGTCTCTCCATTCTGATACGAGGTGCTCCTCAGCTCTTGAAGCTCCGGCTCCACCGTGTCGTGACACCCAGCATAATTTGATGGCTGACCAGTATCTGTAGCACAGAGAAAACATAACGTTAATATTCCTCTCTTACGAGTTCGAGTCAATTTATTTGTTTGACGCAGTTCACACGTCCAGACTGCTGGTGTGCGCGGCACGATGTCAATATGAAATGATAAATATTTTAAATACCAGGTGTTTGTTTGTTTGTTTGTAAGGGATTAGAATTAGTAATTACATGAGTGCGCAAGCTGTCACTAGACCACGTAGGGTTATTTATTAAGACTTTTCTCGACATATAAACAATGTTCAATTACCATTCTAAAGGGCTATAATAATAGAGGTTTTTCATGGCAGCCCTATTTGTAGACAAGAACAATGGAATGCTTTTGATGGACAAAAGATTTCATTTCCCTTGAGAGAGACGCGCTATTATTTTGACCACAAACATGGCTGCCGTGAAAAACCTCTATTGTTTAAATTACTTTCATAAAGTCTATGTAAGTTACTAATTGAGATATTTTTATAAGTTGCTTCACTAAAGATATAACTTCAACTAGCGCGCAATTAGTTTCAAATTTCTAAACACGAAAAGTTATTTGTTTTTTGTTTTTAAACAAATTTCTGAAAGCTTAAGAACAAAATCACATGAAGAGGCTTTTTGCTCAAGGAAAGATTTTGTGAGGGCTTTGAGATTGGCAAAGCAGCCAGGAACACAGTTTCGATCAGACTTACTCCGATCTTCCCATCCCCCCTTTGATAAAAAGCGATACGGAAGGAGAAGAAGAGAAGGCACAAGGAAAGGAAGAAGAGGAAAACTGAAAGAAAGGGATATTAAAAACGGAAGCAAATAAATAACTCCATCACAACGGCAAAGCTTCGAAAGCTTCTGCTTTCAACTTCGTCCGTTTCCAAGGATTTGTCGCAGAACTACACCGCGCACTCATAACGTGCCTATTCAACAACTCTAAGAACATGCGCAATGAGAAGTAAACGAAGCGCTCCTCAACTGTGATTAACACCGGGGTAGTAACCTGGCTTCCTGATAGGTCAATTTACCTCCTATCGCTTCCTGATTGGTCCGCTTACTACCCACTGCGTTCTGATTGGTTTCTCCAACCTTTAGTTCCGAAAGACGAATTTGGACTTCTTTTGCAACCGCACGCATCGTATTTTAATAGATGAATGATTACTTTTTGAGATGCCATATTTTGACATGCACTGGCGCGGTTTCCATTGATCACACAAACACAAAATATGGTTATTAAGAACCACTAAAGTCAATAGATTACTGGAAATGAAATGTAGAGTTCAAACTAAAAATATGACTTTAATAGCAAAGAATGAATTTCAAAACAAACCATTCCAGACCTCAGTCAAAAAAAATCAGAGAGATGCAAGCAGCAAACCAATAGAGACTGCTACACGTGCAAATCTTGAGACGACGCCTGATCATAAGAGAAACTCTGTCTGTTTATTCGCATTTGTTCCTTCGAGCGTCACATTAGACCCCAAAAAAGCCGTCAAAGCACGCTTTGCTCGTCAGTACTTTTTTCTTATGCTTTTAACATAAGACTGTTTTGATTTCTGTTTTGATGATCTGTTATTACATCACAGCAAGGGCCAGAGGACCGTTGATAGTAACTCCATGCTGGCGTCCATCCAAATCAGATCTAGATTAACGAGCTTTTTTTCAAATTTTCATCGCCATGTTATGAGTATACAATGGTGGTTTTGATATTAATTTTCGCCTCAGGCTCCCAGCTCTCCTAAAGATATTTGTGAGCACTTTTTCATTCACGCGAAATTATTAGGTTTTACACGAAAAATCCCGCCATCTCGACTCCAAAAGCTATAATCATAACCAAAACTAATACCTAAGTAAGCACCAAAGCTTCAATACGCATGAAATATCATAAAATAACTAAAAATAACCAAGCCTGTTTAATTTTCCTTTTCCTAAAGTCATAAACATTGGTTGTGTCATGATTAGGAAACATTTTCTAGGGTCTAAAATCGCCCATGATACATATATAGTCTAGAGGTTGCTATGCATGGGGAGTTTTCCTTATACCAGCTGTTGCTTGAAGGAGATTGACATGAGTTGACGATTGTGTTGTCTATGTTGATTTTTATCCGCACCATCTTAACCAGCAGCAAGAACACTAATGGATATAGTTTCCCTGCATCTTGGTGACTGGAGATTGACAAACCCATTTGATAAACTAGGCCCCTTGCAACTGTGGGTTTTAGAATTGATTTACGAATGCTACCCTATTATATTGATGTTCTCATTGTTCCGATCGTTTGAACCTTATTCTTTTTGAAAATATGCTTGCACTTTGCGCATGAAGTGTACGTGTTTCGTCTGTTTTTTTCTAAAAACTTGATTGCTTATTTAATTTCTTTTCTGCTTAGCAGGGAGCTCCAAAGAAAATAACACAGTTAAGTTAAAATCACTTGATGTTAATCTAGAATTTTTAAGCTTCAACATCACGAGTGCTAATAAAGACAGTTAAACCTCTTCCATCAGTCTTAAGTCAATAAGGATAGATTTAAAAGAGGAATAGATTCAAAAGTGTTTGTCTAAGGCTATAATTTGCATTTAACTAATGAAAAGGTCTTTCTAACTGTTGTGAAATTATATAGGCAACACCAGAGCGCGGAGCAAACAAATTTGAATGGCAAATTCAAATAGTAAATGAAAACTAATATAGTTAATTTCTGTACAAGAGCGGAAGTTCTTGATAAGAGACGAGAAAAAGTAAAAAATGTGAGACTTTGCTAATTGTTTGCAGAAGTATAGCGTTGAAGTACTTTTTTAGCGTCGTTTAGGCTGTCAGTAAAAAGTTGTTAAATTAATGTAGAAAGAGAAGCAAGAAAAGAGTGTCGGGCGTAGGCTGTCAGTCAAAACACAGAAGAAAAGCATTGAAGAAAGCAAGCAAAAATAATTCAACGGAAGAAAACTTCAGATTTCGATACTAGTCTTGATCCTAAATGCGTTGCGTTGACGAACAGACAGATAAAGGAAAAAACTTATTGCTTTAGGCTTTCAGATCTCGCTAAATACTGTTACTAAGATCCAAGAACGATCTCGTAAATAGCTAAAACGATGGATGCTTTGTTGTTTAATTTCCATCTAATAGCTAGAATCATAAATCATGTGCACTGGGGCGTCCTGCTGGTCTTCACATGACCACTTCTTTGTAAATATATAAAAACAAAATTCAAGTAGAGCTAGGGGGAAAATGTCGATGGAGCCAAGTTTTTGCCATTCAATCACCGTTTACTTATAACCCAAAACAATAACTTTTTTAAAGTCAAATAAGAAGTTTTTTAAATAAAGAGAAATAGGATCAAAATGACCTGTTTATTTTACATCCATAAATGTAAAGCGGTCAACCGTAGTGAGTATTTATTCCCTCAAAAGTTTCGTATGCAAAACCGCTATAAAAAGATTTTTGCGTTGTAGACGCTCGGGTTTCTAGGCAAACGAAGCCTTTGCATCACTTTGGTTACAAATCTAGTTCCTGATTAAAACTAAAAAACATCCAAAGTAAACATCCATCCATAGTTTAGTTGTGTTGGTGAATTCGCTTGATAAACGACTGCGAGACATAACAAAAGACACCTATAAGGACAGTAAAGCTCTGAACAGCACGCTCTACGCCGACTCATCGATATGTCGTGTGGAAATGAAAGAGAACAGATGAGAGATTATTACAAGTAATAGGCAAACGAAATTACGAAAAATAGAACAGCTGTTGATTGGATTGATGACAAATTGAACTCATGAAGTAAACCATATATTTATATTATATTTCTGCCCTACCGCCGATTACAGAAGAGAAAAAAACCAAACAAGCCAAAATGACTGGCCTTCAAAACCCTAAAGAAAGTATAATACTCGCGTTTAATAAATTTTCCATTTGACTCGAAGGCGGGATATAATGCTATATCATCATTTCCGACCATTTGGTCGTTTACTACTTAAATCTGTACAAATTTGAAGTGTTTTCCGAGATTGAAATTCATTGAAATGAGTAAACTAGAGCTCGAGACCAAATACTCGGGGAATTATACCTTCAAGTCGCTAAAAAAACGAGAATTTTTGAAGAATATTTTTGAGTGAAGAGATTGGTTCTTTTGACTGCGTCTGGTTATATGTTCACTCAAGTTTGGAATGTGTTAATTGTTAGTCAAGAAGGTTGGAAGAATAATATCAAAAGTATCACTGTAAAATATATTTTAGGCACTTCATAGCTCGTATAGAGCTTAGTTTAAAGTAGAAGTATATCATCCACGAAGATCCTACTTACGTGGAGGTTTTCTAGCCAGTTTACCTACCGGAATAGCGGTCCCAGTTGAAACAAATGTAGCATAAACAGCTTGAACTTGGGCTTCTTGCCATCGTCAAGAAACCATTTAGCAGAAAAAAATTGCAAAATAAGCGAGGCGGCTGACACAAATCCTAAAGTCAACCCAAAATGCCAATAATTATGTTGACTGTAGAACTGTACAGAGACGAGAAGATCTGAACCAATGTCGGCAACATATGTTATTACAGACACGATGAGCCATAAATCTGATATGAGCGAGATGGGCTGTTCATGACCTCCATCCGTGGTGCTGATAGGTATCGAAGGTTTAAGACGATCCGTTTCAGGGTCATTCCTAGAAGAGTCTGATATGAGTGGTTCACCATTTGTACAATCGTTCACATCCTGGTCGTCTTCCAACGCCATGATTTACAAGGTTGCAACTGCCGAGACCGCGAATGTATACAATCCCCTCCAGCGGTAATGCTTCACGGCTCTTACTCATGTAAATATTCTAAGCAAATATTAATAAAAGAAGGGTTGCCATGGATTTTGCTGTCATATGAGCTCTTATGATGATATTCAACAGTCTCTTTTTCAGATAATTATCGCGTAGCAACTTAGTTTTCGCTGTTGTTTTATATTACCGGCAGGCCAAGCACATAATATGAAAGATTGTGTATGGTCTAGCGAGCCGTTCGCACCCGTTAATTTACCAGCTCCATTAACCAGAACATCCAATTGAATGCCCCTGAAGAAGTCTTCTTGTTGAAAAAATTTACCAGGAAGAAAAAAAGTAGTTTTGTTTATGGAAATATAATCCATCACCTTAAATCTTGTTAGTTAGTTTTTACAAACAAAAAAGTTTCGATTTACAATCATCTTTTTTTCAAATATACGCCTACCGAACGGAAATTTGTTGACAAAACTTACAGCCCAGTTTTGTTACTGTAGCCAATATCCGCTAAGAATTCCCGGTGTTACTTGGTTCAAAATCCTCTTTTATCACATCCAGGTGGAAATGAATCCTCAAAACAAATAGTTTGAATCGATAACAGATTTACCATTCTCACAAAGATTTGTATATGTATATCTGGAATAACGATCTTGGATTACTTTCGTTATGTATATGGTACATACGCAAAAGGTTCGGAAACAAAAAACTCATTTGCTTGATTCACTAATTGGCCTCTTTTCCAAAAAATACTCAAAATACTCAAAATTCATGGAAACATTCATCTCAGGTCGGTAGCCCACAGACGAAACACCTGTCACCGTGTCTGCTAGCTCGGCCGTATTACGGTCGCTTTTGTGGTAGAGTGTTAAACGAAAATCCCCAATAAAATGGCAAATTCAAATCTATTGAATGTGGGGAACCTTTCCCAGTTGTAGAGTAAGGACCTTTAACGGATAAATCTTTTCACACCAGCTATAACTTATCTATATTATTTTTTAGTTTTGGTTTTTAATTTCGTTTTTATCAGTCACTTTCTTCATCATGGCGAGTATACTCAAAATCATCACATGCAGGCACTTTCATTGTTTTGTAAAAATTCATATCTTATCTTAAGGATTTCTAATGGAAATCTTCACATCAGTGTCGGTCCTAAAAGCCATATTTTCTTTCTTTTCTTTTCTGTTTTAATGGCGTCAGTGTCTGATCCCAAATTTTTTATCGATCATTGTTCATCTACTGCGATAGTGGCGTCTCTAACGCCTGCTTAAGAAGACCAAGCAAGACCGTGGGGTGATTGCTTTCATTTTTCAAACTTTCTGTCACCCAAATCAGCATATTCAATCAAACCACAAAACCAAACAAACCACGATAAGTAATATGAAATAGAAAGAAATTGCTTTTCATTACATATATTCTATTGTATTTTATATCTTGGCATCAGCAAATTTTTTACGCGAATTTCGCTCTAGCACGAGTCCTTTTAAATAAGTCTTTGTTCATTCACACTCAAAGTGAATTACTGTCTTAATTAATTCCCTTTAAACTGTTCCACTAATTTGAGACTGCCAGCTGCTGTTAATCAAAATGAAAACTGAACTGTTTCTTAAATATTTTTTCCCAAAAAAATCTCGAACCGCAAAACAGTAACGTTTAACTAGCCTTTAATTAAAAAAATTGTGTACTCGTTAATTTTTGGCTTCATATTCAATTAATTTCCTTTTGTTTGATTACATTGATGATTTTCCTTTCTTTCAGTAATTTTAGTATGACCTAGTATGGGAGGCGTTACTGCTGTTTTTTAAATTAAATTTTCATTAACTTACAGTCTCTCATTAGCAGTCGAGTACTCGCTTAAATTTTTCTTAAGCTCTAACATTGTAAAGGCTTGTAGACCGTTCATTTATCTTAGAAAACTACGGGAAACTGATGGAATAATGCATGGAAAGCTTGCTTTATACTAATGAACGCGCGCTCGTTAAACGGAACCGCCGCGTTTGGTCGATTAACACACTAGTTACATTTGGCAGCGCCCTGTAATGCTTCCGGTGATACCACAATATATTCGTGTACATCGATTGCATGTGTATTTTCTATTCCTATCTTGTATTTGTATCAAACCTTAAAGCGGGCGTTTCTATACCTCCCGTTTCTTGCCACATGGGGGAAGGGGAGAGAAATGTCTGAACGTAATCCACTCACATCTAGCCTACATTTGACAAGTGACCAGCATTCCTGTAGCCAGGATTTTTTTTTGGGGGGGGGGGGTAGGGAGTAGGAGAGGATGTGACTGAGGCCAAAGTAGACCAAACCAACAAAATGTTGGACATTACCAACATATAGCACCCTAAAATTCAAACCTTTGGAGCCTTATAGGGGGTGCAAACACACCCCATGAACCCCCCTGGCTACAGGCCTGACCAATAGTGAACATTCATTACATGCTTTCAGTGGTCTTGTATGCTTTTTCTTGAAATGCAAGTGAAAACTAGGCACATAGTATCTTCACTAGAATGAACTCAATAGAAGACTCATTGTCCAATTATATTTCTTTCTTTCAATTAATCATCAAAACAATTTCCTAGTTTTTCCAGAAGAATATCAAGAATATATTACCAACACTTGTGCTTTGAGTTCACCTAACAAGTGTCTTATTAATACATTCTAAAATTTTGTTTTTCTTATAAATTAAACATAAATAAAATTATTTTCACAATAATATGTAGTAGCCTTATGACTCTCCATGTCTGATAAAATAATGGACTTATTGACATTAATAGACATTATTATATTATTCCACTGTTGATTATAAGTAGTATTTACTAAAAATCATGATCATTATAATTTATAATAGCAATCTAATCATTGTTTAGCATGATTACTATAATTTTTCATGGCAATCTAATCATTGCTGAGCTAAAAGAAAACCTACATGCAATAATGCCCACCACTAATTGGCATAAACCCTTCAACTTCAGACTTGATGATTGAAAGGCTCCATTAGCATGGTACTTCATGTATGCACAAACAAGTGGATCACCAAATAAATTATATATAATATGGATAAGATAATGTACATATATGATGTTCCTACCTACCTTTTGGCAATAATAATTTGGGAGAAAAATGCTAGTCACTACTGAACGTTATAATCAAATCTACAGTGCTATATCTACTGATTCTTTTGAGTTTTAATGCAATTCTGGACATTTTATTCCTGACATCCTCAGTATGGTGCTTGAATTTTAATATCTTGAATGGGCTTATTGAGAAAATATTTTGTCTTCACATGAACATCAGTGAATTAGTTGCACAGTTTCAAAGAATGATAAATCCTTGCAGAGTTATAAGCACTAGAAATAAGCCAAAAACATCAACACCAGACTGGTCAGGACTTGGCTGTGTTTTATACATACACATACCAATTTTAAATAACTGTAAGTCCCTGGTATTTATGCTAGAGCACTCAAATTTTCCTGATTTACTAATCATGGCATGCTCTTTCACATGCCGACTGCTATGACTTTAGCAGCTGATTGGAAAGCAGTATTCCTTGTTTATAACTTTTTGCACGAGGTCTATAGCTTGGCTACTAAAGGGTTTCATGACAAATGCATTGCAAGTGAAGGGAATTTCTTTCATCTGTTTATCCCAACAAGTTTACAGAACTTTTTCTCAACTTAATTAATCCCAATGTCATAAATTAGCTGGGGAGAGATCCTTTATGGCTGGAAAAGGCTCATTATGTTTGGTCATCATCATCATCATCATCATCATCCATCACCACCACCACCACCACCACCACCCTCAACATCATCACTATCAGGCACTATGTACCCCAGTGCATATCACAATGTTACCATGTTCATTGCTATGAATTAAAAATCTTAATTTATCAATATTCTGTTTTGAACCAACTTGGCAGCTTAAAGATAAAAATTTCCCCATAGGTGGATTTTTGGGATACTTGTGGTGAAAGCACCAAAGGCAACCCAAAATATACAATGTATTTTGATTGTCAAAATGAGCTGTTGCATTTTGATTAAAAGAATCAGTCTTAAAGTCAAATATATATATATCCTTTCTTTCTAAGATAATCAGTAATAGTCATAATAAACTAAATCCACATTTCTGATGAAGATTGTCCTTGTTCAACAGAAGGAGCAGGAGGAGCTACCTCTCTTCTACCATAACTTTTAAGATACAAAGCCTCAGAATTAGATACCAATCTTGGTATCTCATCATTGGAGAAATGGCGTGGTAAAATGTCTATATTTGCATGCTCTCTGCCACCATTGCCTGCTGGAGGTCTTTGAACAGACAATTCCTCTTGACGTATAGAACCTGCATTTCTAATAGCTCTAACTTCACAACAACAGCACCAGAATTTAGTAAACAAGTACAAGTGTTCATTATCAGCTTCTAGCTCCTTGCCTCTTGTAAAACAAAATCCTTTTTCTAAAATATTAGGATGGTAAAATTGATAATAAATTACCATAAAAATAATCCCAGCTAGAAAACCACCATATATCATACTCATTGCTGCAATGGAAACATTTCCAAATACAGCTCTGCGTGGATACCACATTACAACAGAAACAGTGTTTTCGAGAAGCATTAGAGTGTAGAAAAGAAGAAGTTTAAGTCTGGTTGATCCCTTAGTAATGTTAAAAAAAGAAAAGTTGTAAATGAAGGCAATAATTCCATTGTAGCACACTTCTCGGCATGGATGGTGATTTCCTTTATTATCCATACAGAAATCTGTAAACTGTACCACCAAAGAAAGAAACATAAATAACCAGTGTACACCCATGCCAACAAACAACCAGACTCCATAGAATGCTGCAAACAAAACCATTGCTACAATTCTTGAAGCAAGCATAGATAATCTCCACATTATCTGGAAGAAAAAACCCATCCAAGAAACTTTGCAATGCATAACATCTCTCAGGGAATTGGTGTACGCCACAATGGCCCATGCAAGTGACACAAGCGAACAAGAGGCAGTGATGGCCGTGAGTAGGTCACTACTGGTATTAAATCTTCTATGGTAGGCAAGAATATAAAGTTGCAAGACAAGTTGGGGAGCTGATTCTAGGTATGCCTCCAACAGACGTAGCATACAAATGTCTCGCCATTCAGCAAGAAAGTAATGGTATTCATATGGATTAACATTTGACCTTCTTGTTCTCCATCCACTGCGCAAAACTCTCCAATACCTAAAAATAAAAATAAGGTTCAGTTTTTAGTCACTTGTTGTCAAATAATGGATTTTAGATTTTTCAGGAAATTAAGGATGTCTTGATTATACTGATGTTTCAGATTCTTCAAAGATACAAAATTTAAGGGAAATCAGAATGTTAAAAGGGTGCAAAGCTTTTTGGTGCAAGTGTAACCAAGTACAGTTAGGGCATTGATCCTGTGTTGATGTCAAAATGATTACATTGTAGTGACAACACAACCACTTATCACAGCAACTCACAAGAAGAACTGGTTTATTACTCAAAATCAATGGTTTATGTTACAAGTTACTCATGTGACTATGTATGCAGTGAGCATGTGGACTGTGTAAACATGATATTGTGGAAACTCAATTGCATCCATTATCTATATGCACAACACAAAACATCAAGACACACTCAGCAACTCCCAAGTTGAGTCTCCAGCTCAAAAATCATTTCCTAAACTTAAGTCTGCAGTCTACTTAATACTAAATGAGTGCTATACCAAATGATGCGATCCTACAAATAGTTGGTTGAGAAAACAAATAGTTGGTTGAGAAAACATGTCGTCAGAAAAAGGGAATAATGTTAATATCAACCTGGCTACACACGTTTTACTAATTTGCCAGGGGGGTGACTGTACTACTGCAGTGCACACATACAGTAGATACTTTTTGGAAATTTGCTGTGAAACTATTAGAAAACTTGCTTATTTCATAAAAGCCTTTAATTGGTTTGCACAGCAGCTGGTCAAAAAAAGTACGTAAATGTAAAAGAATTATGACACTTATGGGAACTTCTCATTACTAACCAAAGAGGATAAGTCAGCGAGAAGGAAACTAGGAGAGTCTAAAAATACTGCACTTTTCGGTTGAGCTTGGAACGGCTAGAGTTTTATCGATTAGTTTCAATGTACAAACAATATACTTCAACTTGAAATGCACATGGCGCGTCAGATTTGATTAGCCATTCAGAAAGCAAGCACGTGAAAATTTTTTACCTAACAACATGCAGGCCTGACCTTGACAACATGATGTTATGACATCATAAGTATATTGTTTGTACGTTGAAACTAATCGATAAAAACTCTAGCCGTTCCAAGCTCAACCTAAAAGCGCAGTAAAGTATACATGCAATATCCCTCCTTTGATGGATGAGAAAGGATTATTAGTACCCCTCCATCACTATATTTAACAACTGAACTGGAGGTGAATAGCGGTAGAATATTTACTGAGACAAGAGGCATCGAGGTAAATATTCCTTAAACAACTCATATATAAATAATGAGGAAAACACAATAGAAATTATTGACCATGGAGGAGGTTGTATTTCAAATACAAAATCATCTTCATTTGTATAAACTTTAACTTGTATTTTCTCAGCCAAACTTGGTTCATTTTGAAAAAAATCAGTAGAACATGAGAATATACACCTAGATGTTGTTTAAGTAGTTTACAACATTTGGATCCATGTTGTATCAGATTTACAATCACTATTTGCCTTCGGATCATGTAAATTCTGATACAACACAGCTGCTCATGTTGTAACAGCATTGAAATTTAAATAGAATGTGCTTAAGAAATAAATTATTATTATTATTATTATTATAAAGCTTGATTATATAAATTATTATTTTTATTATTATTATTATGATGATGATGATTATTATTATTATTACTAAAACCACTATTCACCAACAGTTAAGAGAATAATTGTTTTAGTATTTACCAACTTCACAACCCAATGCTAGAATTCTAGGGAAAAAAATTAGTTGAGTAAAAATACAAATTTATTTTGAGAGAAGCTATTGCTCAATTGCATGTTATGTCATTGTGGCCATGTTGGTGCCATTTAACAATAGATTTCTCATTGGTTCTTTTGTTTGTGGCACCAACATGGCTGTCATGCCTTTGTGTTTTGATCCTCTTGGGAATGTTTGCAATCAAGCAATTATATCCTGAGCTTGGGAAGTGGATATGGTCTCAACATTCCAAGATAGCAAGCCAATAGAATCACTCGATCCTACAAGGTTGTAAAGTTGTTATAATATACTAAATGTATCTATTTTCAAAATCATAAAATCCAGACATCTTCAGATGTGAGCCCCCTTAATTTCTAGCTACTCCTTTATCTGAATAGTATAGTACACAATGTTAGAGGGTATAGTTACATGATACTATATATGCATGTTACACAATTTTTCTCTTTCATTCCTGCTGTATCCTATCCTGTTGTAACCCCTCAGATAGGTCATTCATTGACTGTACAATATACTCCAAGAGCTTTCAAATATCAAGTTACAACAGAACAATAATTATAATTCTAGTGATGTATGTAATCAAAAAGTATAAGGTTTACACAATAATCTTTACCCTTAAATGTCTTTCATGAGACAGTCTCTAAACATTTTCATTTACTTTTGTCAAGGTATGTTTTTGATTGTTATAGCACTAAGGTCAAGAGGCTGATAGCAGGTGATAAAAAAGGGAAAAAAATGTACGAGTTAGAAAATGAAAATTGGTATTAGCTTATAGTCTTATCACCCAAAATATTACCAAAAGATATTCATTACATCGGTTTTTAAGAGAGGAAAATCGTTTGGAATAGATAGATAATGAAAATATAAATGATTTAGCTCTTTAATATCGAAAATAAATTTAATTTCGCAATATTTACCTAAATATGGGTCCAAGGTGCAGAATATGCAACATGTAAGTCAAACAACTCTCATTTTTTGCCTCATTTATTTGCGTATCCTCGTACAGCCATTTAGCAGAGAATATTTGTAGTGTAAAAGACGACAAAAACACGAATCCAAGCGTCAGCCCAAACCACGTGTATTGGCCTTTAGAAAAATACAAAGCAGCGACAAATAAATCACTCCCAATGTCAGCAATAAAAGTGAGAACTGAAGCCAAAGCTACCAGATCCCAAAACCAATGGACTTTTTTGTTTTCTACTCTTTCTTCCGATGGAATAATACGCCGTGTCGCAGGAAGATCTGTCTGATCACCATGTCCTGTACCGTTTGGTAAAGCACCATTAGCTGCGGTGTTATTTTGAGGAGTTTCTCGGTTTAGATGGACTTCAGTCGCCATAAGTTTACAGCTGTGATTGATTCCATCCGCAGAAAAAATCCAGATCGAATATCTCTCGGAAAGACATAAAAATCAAGGTAAAAACTACTTGAAGTCTCCTGGAAAATTCTGGAAAAACATTCATTTGGAACAACCGATAGCGTAATACCGTCCTTCTATTTTCATATGTATTTTTAGCCTGTTTTAATATTATTCATATATTCCCACCGAGTGATTATCGATTTGTTCCGTCATTCGGATTATCTGGATTTTAGCGGGACTTTACCCGAACTTTGCGGGATCGTAGTAAAACACGGCGTCGAAGACAAAAAATTTTGAGGTAATTTAATCTTCTATTTTTAAATTAATGCTAATTTAACTTTGCAGATAAGGGAATGCAAATGTTGTAAATCAAAATGCCCCCTAAAAAGGCTACGTCACCAGTAAAGCCAGCGCCCAAAGGTGCTGCAAAACTAGCCACTAAAACCACTGCAACGACCACGAAGAAAGCTCCAAGTACTACTACCAAAACTGGTGCAGGAGCTGTTAAAGGCACCGCTCCGAAGAAAGCTGGTGGAGCTCCTGTTAAAGGGAAACCTAAAGGAAAAGAAACTGTAACCGCAAAGGTACCAAGTCTTAAAATATTCTTCAGTAATGTCGGGTTTCCATGGATGCAAGGACGCGTCTTTACGAGTCCACATCAGTCCTCATGCAATCCATGGATCATGACTGGCATTGTCATTATATAGTGCCTCTTTGTTTCAAAATCTTATGTTTGTCCGTGATCTCGATCACGTATTTTTTAATCCCGTGTTTTTTTTGTGTGCAACATATTGCCAAAGTCCAATGTTTGTACACAGGAAGCCCAACCTAAAACTATCAAATGCCTTCTACCTTTATTTCTTTCATAGTCGTTATATTCTTAGAAGATGTAACATGATTTGAGTAGTAAAACTGAGTCTTAAGGTTACTGAGATAAATAAGCAGGAGGGGAGGCAATGCAAGGCATGTCGAGGAAGAGAGAGAAAAAGGGATAAATATCTCAATCAAAACCCGTAAAAACCAAATCCCGTAACCTTCCAAAATGCTAAGCATTAAAAACTGATTAACCCTACCTTTTTAGTTGACCATTTTTCAGGATAAACAATGTTAAGAAGCTCAAAACCATAAACCAGGAGAGTTTTTTCCACACCCCTCGCCCTCTAAACATTTGTTTAATGTTATTCTATACCCTAATCCAGCCCAAAGCCCCAGTATGGACAGAAAAGGATGGTCATGCAAGAACAATTCAAAAATATGTGAGAAGACACCTGGCACAGAAAAAATTAAAGACGCTGAAAAAAGAAAAAGAAGATTATGATGCCTTGATGGAGAAGCTCCAAAAAGAGGTACAAACTAATATTAGCTGCAGTTTAGAGCAGATTTTGCATGACTGTGAATTAGCTCACAGCATGTACGAGGTCATGACACATTCAAGGCATGAAAAGGCACATCAAATTCTAGAAAACATCATGGTTGCAGCAAGGCCTTGCCATGAGAGTTTTCACAGCTGCTCTATGTTGCAAACAAGAAAAAAAAAATTCTCTATAGATGTCAGCAACAAGTTACTTAATGTGCTATTATTCTTTTCTCAAAGGCATGGCTAAAGCTTGTTCAAATGGAAAGAGAACAGGCAGAAATGGAAAGAAAGAAGGAAGAGGAAGAAAGGAGAAAAAGAAGGGAAGAGGCCAAGAGACAAAGTAGAATTTTAGAGGCAGCATTTGATGGAGACAATGATGAGATTCTTGCTGCTCTTGAAGAAGTGAGTACAGGTACCAACAACCCCCACTACCCACAGGTGGGCCTCTACTCCCTAAAGTATTGTATTTACTACTGGTGCCCCATTAAAAATTGCTCTCTTGTTTGAACCTCAGTAGATCCAGAAAAAGTCATTGCATTTGACTCATTAACTTAACTTTGGTTGAATTTTTGTGCTTTCAAATCCATCAATCATCATTTGCAGTGGTGGATCCAGGATATTTCTTAGGGGGGGTGACTTTAGAGACTTGCCACACTTTGGGCCAGAAACCACAAGTACCCAAAAATGCATGAAAAATGTCCAACATGACATAACAACACGGCTTGAAATCAGCAAAGAATAGAGAATTATGTAGAAATCAAACATCCAGAGTAGATTGACTAGTAACCCCACTTACCACCCCTGGATTTGCCCCTGATTTGGTAGGTTATTCAAATCAACCAATGCTTTTCATGTATTCACATAACTCCTACCCTCAAAGATGATCAACAGATCAGAAAAGCATGAACATTGATGAAGCTCAAACAAAGAATCTTATGTAAGAAGTCCCCAGAGGATGATACAAGATCTGAAAATAGGAAAATATTATTCCATTGATGAAGGGGTCCACTTTCATGGCCCTTTGGATATAAATTATTTTATTTGAATAATCTTTCAGGCATTTGAAGAAGACAGTAAACAAACAACCTTATCAGAATCTGCCCATCAGTCACTCATAATTAGACATCAGTTTGCACTGATAGACTGCAAAGATGCTAATAATAACACTCCTGTATCAGAAGCATCCAGCGGAGGACATGTTGACACCATTAACATGCTCATTCAAAAGGGAGCTGACATCAATTCCAGAGGAAGATACAACAGGACTCCATTGTGGAGGGCAGCATTTGGAGGACACTTACAGGCCGTTCAGGTTATAGTGTTCAAAGCTATCTTAAAAAATGTTGTGAAAGTGGATGGTATTAGTGGTTGGACATACCAAGAACAAGTGGGCCAGCTGATTAATCAGTTGTCCAGGGTTTAGGAAAGCATGGGTGGCAAAGCCCATAGCCAGTGGGGTGCATGGGGTGCATTTGCATTTAAGGTACAACATTTCGATAGTTAGGTCCACTTTGACCTTGGTCTCTCTATCAACCCAAAAAGAATGTGCTACATCTAATGTGCCACCTCTCGCTGTGGTTGTGAGGGTAGATCTGTTTGTTGTTTTTGGTAATGATAATACATGTATATACTCCTTGTAGGCCCTTCTTGAGCAAGGTGGTGATCTAAGATTGGTGGCAGATGATGGCACAAATGCAATACAGGTGGACACTTTTCTAAACTTATGATTTCCCATTCCACCAATCTGTTTTAAAACAAATTCAAATTTGGAATCCCAGGTTGCTGCTATTGATTCAGTAAAGAAGGTCCTTGAAGACTGGGACATCAGTCAAACAGATACACTTCTTGAGAAGATAGACAGAGAAAGAGCAAAGAGAGTAGAAGAGGAAAAGAACCGATTAGAGGCAGAATGTAACAGGTAAACAAAGGGTTGGTTTAAAAGAAAAGGGTACACTGTATAATTCCAAAAAAATATCACCACTTGAATCCCCAATAGAGGAACATCAAAGTAAATTGGCCAATAGACCTTTACAACATAAACATGAAAACGAGGTGAAAGGGCCTAGATTTCATGTAAAGTAAATTAAAAGACTGTGATTATGACAGACAGTGAGGACAAAGTTTCTCTACAAGATATCCCTGGATCAAAACTTTCAGATTTTCAAAAACAGTCCATGGAAACCTTAATATACTGCAGCTGGCTTTATAAAGGTGCAGTAAGGATGTATTTTAAATTTTTATCTGAAGCAAAGTGCATGGAAAGTCAAATAATATTCCTATCACAGTACAGCTGTATGGAATTTGTGAGATGAAAAGGCATTGCCAGACAACATCACCTCCATTTTTGATTCTTTCAGCCTTTAGGCCTCGATTTCATGCTTATGTCATAAGGGTCTATAGTGGAGATGGTTCACAACAAGGGTACATTCTAGTAGCTTCTTTGTGGAACTGTAGAGCACATTCCCTCACACCCATTTTCAAAATTAAGTGAGGACATTGAGCAGCAATTGCAAAAGTCTGGGGTTTTGGCTTCCACTGATCAAAGTTTCAGTGGTCTGGAGTGGTTGAGGTCATGGAATTATTAAAATAGGTGTAATTGTGTTTCTTTTATGTATAGATATCTTTTGAAACTATAGTTTCTAACAGTAAATATCTTGCATATTAAAAGACTTGAAGAAGAAATTAAGGCAGCCGAGAAGGAACACAAGGCTTGTCAGAAAGAGGTAACATTAGAGATTGCAACTGATACATGTAGATATTTATGATTTAGCCTATTAAGGAAATAAATTTTGGATTTACTGGTTACTAGTTGAAGAAGGCACATGAAGAGCTCAACAAAAGAATATTTGAACATGATCAATGCATTATCGAAGGAAAGACAGACAAAAAGGAGATTACTCTACAGGTAAAGTTATGGTATCTTTTGTTTCTCCTTTCCTCTCCCCTCCTCCTTTCCCTTCCCTTCCCTTCCCTTCCCTTCCCTTCTTTTTACCTACCCTTCTTTTTACCTACCCTTCCCTTCTTTTCTCTTCTCTTCCCTTTCCTTCTCTTCTTCACCATGACTTTGATAAACTTGCAATGGTCCAGAGGATTAACTGCAGATCAAAGATTTTGAATTAGCCAAAGATGCAAGATCTGGGGGGGGGGGGGTAGTACACATACATGCTTATTGAAAATAATTATTTTCTCCTGAAGAGGGTGTACATACATACCTACATTTTTTAATGAATCCCTTCCAAATCCACTCAAGATCCCACATGTACATACTGAAGCTTTTGCAGGCATTCGTTTGTGATGTAAGGGTGAAAATAGGGAACACGTCCCAAGGAATCTAAAATGCCATAATACATAAAAATGACTTGGTCTTTCCGATGTGCAGGCTATTCATGATGCTGAAGAAAATCTTGAACTTGTAAAAATAAGATCAGAAGCTGCACAAAAACATTTGGCCCAGGTAAGTTAATTAATAAAGTTGCTTTTTTAATAAAGTTACTTTTCGATTGTTTTTCTTAGGTACTATAAGAAAAATGATTGAAGCCAACAATAACTGACAGTGGCCCATTTAGGTATATTGTTTCCAATTATTAGTACCACTTTCCTTTGCTGCTAATGAGTTGCCTCTCACCGCTAGTGATTGCGTTTCCAATCCTGAGATCCGCTATCACACGTGAGTGGAACTGTTTGTTGGTTTTTCTCCGGTTTTTCTCCCTCCGCAAAACCAGCTACTAAATTCTAATTCAATCTCTTGTATTGTATTTTGACGGTGCCGCGTTGTTTCTTAAATCCGAAAGCTTTGATACTGTATTTTATACCACAGGCAAAACTTAAATTGAGAGAACAACGGCCTCAAGATAAGCAAGGTAAGAAACAAAAAGAAAACTCAAACTAAACTCTATATAAATATATAAGTGCGTATTATATAAGTACAATTATATTTGTATCATAAATTCAGGTTTATATATTACATAAATACAATGGAATAAAACATGTCAAGAGCGCGTGCATCGACGCCCTCTCTCACTACAGCATATGAAAAGTCGAACGTTCCAATAGACCAATTCCAAATGTCTCATAATCGTATGCATAAACTCAAGCCTCATAATGATGAGATAAAACAATGACGACGTATTGTTTTATCGCATCATTATGAGGCTTGAGTTGTTTATGCATACAGTTATGAGACTTTTGGAATTGGTCTATATACTGCCTTTAATATAGCTATTTCAAAAAAGGTTGACGGAGCGAATGGCGATCGGTGATTGGTGATTGCACTACCGAAAGGAACTGTGGAGCCGAATAAGAATTTCTTCATATTCATTTCTAAAACCCTAAATAATGCCTGCTGAAGATCTTCGCTGAATCGTAAAGGCATTTTAAGGTATTTAAGAAATGAATATGAAGAAATTCTTATTGCTCCACAGTTCTACCCTGCGAGCAGAGGGCTTTTTAAATCTCTCCCCGCGGTCGAAGAAAAAAAAAAACCCTCTGCACTAATCCTGTTGAATTTCGTTTGAGCATGCGCTAGCCATTATCCAGACTTATGGATAATCCGATTTGCAAAACCTGTTTCGTAACCGGTTTTTATGCGCGCGCGTATTTT
>WUAP02131899.1:0-13704 GCA_015163945.2 Stichodactyla helianthus | reverse complement strand
AGCAGCAGAAACAAGCAGCACAAGAGCAGCACAAAGCAGCCACAGCTAGGATCTGCCATGAATTATATCAGCCGCAGCCATGCCTCAAGATTTAACTTTGACTAAATTCATTTAGTCACCATTGACCTCCTATTCAATAATGGCCTCCTAATCAATAATGACCTCCTATTCAATAATGACCTCCTATTCAATAATGACCTCCTAATCAATAATGACCTCCCCAGGCTTTTAGCTACTTAATTATCAAGTATAGTGACCACTTCAAAACAATGAAAGTATATATTAATAACTATTAGTTTCTGTTTCATAGGTTAACTGCCATCACTCTAGTGCTTGTGCTGTATCCTTAGCAAATTTCAGTACGCTCATGTTTGGGGGCAATTAAAGCCATAAAGATAACCCTCTACTCTAATACACGGCTGCTTATCATGAATTTGTATTGTGAACACATGGAATAGTATTTTGTTATTGCATCACTGCTGCTTGCTTATTTTAATTTGTAATTGACCTTTCCTGAATTCACCATGAATATTATAAAATAATTTAGATACTACACATATTGCTCTGATTGGCTAAATAGCTAAATGTTTCATCAACCTGTCAACATCCATTCATAGAATCTGTAATTATTTTACAAAAGAAATGAAATGCTTCTATGTTTTCACATGCTTATGAAAACCTTGTGCGGGTCCAAACACTCAACTACTTCTCCTGTTTAGACTGATCTGCTCTCAAATTCTCCCAAATGTACCTCAGTTTTCATAAATGTGTGAAAACACATTATTTCATTTCTTAAACAATGGTTCCAAATTGAAGATTGACTTGATACGTTACAGTAAATGTATGAAAACATCAAGTCCAGCCTTGAATTGAAACCATTGTTTCGTGGTCAATGAAGCGAATTTGGGAAAGGTCTATTTTGCATGTTCCTCTTCTTTACATTCATTACTCTTTGGCCCCATAACCACTATCTTTAACTAGCTAGCTTGAAGGCCTTAAACAGAGGTTAGTTGGCCCCTAGACCATGCAAGATTAACCTCTTGTTGTGATCAGTAACAATTGTCTCTCTGGGAACTAGTCTCTTTGTTCACTTTGTTCCATGTGGGAGGCCACTATTCTTCGTTTACACATTACATCATGGCCACATTGCTGGTATTTCACAAAAGAATTTCTCATTTGTCTGGACTACCAACATGGCCATCATCATGCCTTTTGATCCTCTTAGAAATGGTCACAAATTATCAAAAATACTTAATTCACCTTAAGTTTGTGGCATGCCAAAAAGCTAGATTTAACAACATAACTTTTCATTTCTCATTTTATTTCAAAGCTGTTATTTATTTCATTCGATAAGCTTTTTGACTATTTATTGTGGAATGTAACAAGATTGCATTAATTCGGGCTCTTTGGGATGTTTGTGAGTGAGGTAATGTATGGGCAACATTATGTAATGCTTTACGCACAACATTGTTACATTGAAAGTTGCAGGAGAAAATTTTGCTCTACTCGTATATGAGTTACACTGTGTCGTTAAGGATGTAGCTCTCTAATTGGCTTCCAACTATGTTTGATAAGAGTGCAGGACAGATTGATGCCAAACAGCACTCATTCCTACTGCAAAGGACTGGGTATGAGTCCAGCCAAATCATACATTTCTTTGTAATTCTTCAGAGATTTGAAAGGCTGTAACTTGCTCGTTATTCAGCTGAATACAACCAAATTCAGCAATCTTGTATATTTTGATGTGCTCTTTCTTGTTGTTTGTCCTTTTCTTAATTACATTATTTATAGGTACCCAGTCCCTTGCTCGTTTTGTTACTGCTAACTGCCACCCGATTAGCTCATTTGGTAGAGCATTGGTCTCTTGTGTGGGAGGTCATTGAGGAGAAGGTGCTGCCTTTGTAATAATATCTGCAAATGGTTAGACCTTCACGTGGCTTGGATGATCACGTTAATGGCAGTCCTGCGCATTTGAATGTATTCAATATTATATAGATATTTGCACATTGTAAATGCATAGCTTTACCTTTTTTTTTTACTTTTAATTGAACATAGAATGGCATCAGAAATGACCCAAACTTTACAGTGAAATTTTAGGATTTATATTGTGGAACATAAAAAGACCAGCTTTGATTTTTTTCAGTTTCATGCAAAATCTATCCCTGGAGAGCCATATGGTAGTTCTAGTAATGATAATGCTATGTATTTATAATATGATTGTATGCATGCATCACTGATAACTTCATAAAACATTGAGTGGTTCTAAGGGTCATGTGAATTCCACTTTGAGTTACATGAAAAACATAACAGGTAGCATCAGATTTAGAGCAGTTTTCATATGAGTGGGAAACTTACAGTACTGCCTTTTACCACATACACGGTGCAGTATGTAGTAACACTGAAATGGCTTCCTATTGTTTTTTTTTTAGGTGGATTATCCAATCCTAGTGCATAGCTATATGGTTATGGTAAAGCACAGTATAGCTACAGTATGGCTATGAATTTGCCTGGCTTGTTACTGTTTCCAACTTATACGAAAACTGCTCTAGCAAATTTCAAATCAGTGGGAGTTGGTAGAGCAGAATTTTGACATGCCTTTACCATGTCACGACCGTGTTTGTGCCCGGAGGTTTTCACAGAGGAAATGTAAAGTAGCCATACTATAATTGTGCCGTACATTACTATAACTGTAACTACACAAGGTGATAGACCTAATCGGCTAACGCGTTGCCATGTACGTTTCCACCCAATTCAGATCTTTTGGGAATAAGAATCTTTGTCTTTTGTATTTGCATAGCATGTGAAAATGCAATGGAACAAAAGTTCTTATTCCCAGAGGTTTTGAATTGGGTGGAAACGTACATAGCAACGCGTTAGCTGATTAGGTCTATTGGATGAATTAAGCACAAAATGGGAAGTGATTTTAGTGTTACGAATGTCGTATCTTGTATGTGTTGTAGGTCAGTAACGCACTGTAGATGTAGTGTACTACACATCATGATTGGATGATTTATGTGCAAACACTTGGAAGCCATTTCAATATTACTGAATGTTACAGCATGTACTGGGTACTTGTTCTAGGCCAGTACCATATATTGTTTCCCACTGAACAAAATAAGTATTTTGATAAAAGGATTTTCTATTTTCAGAGACTATTTAATTGTCTATATGAAGAGAACTTTAAATTCAGGACTTTTCATCCTGAAGTAAGGTGCTGTTACACTAGGCAATTTTCCCTGCAACTTGTTTTGCAATCTTGTTGCACGAGTTGCAAGGAAAATTGCCTAGTGTAACAGCTGCACCTTTACTGTATCATTTACTTTATACTTTTTTGATAGCACTAGTATTATATGTATCAGAAATATTTAGTTCAGTGTCCTGCCAGAACTTCTTTAAATAAGTTCAAGAATTTTTTTAGAGTGCTCTTCATAGTTCTGTGACCTTAACAACTCCTATATTATCTTCTGCTTTGCAGTCCCTGTACAACAGGTATTTCACAATATTTATGCTAATTGAATGCTGTGACATTGAAATGATGCTAACTATGCATAAATGGCTCACTTAAATTTGATATTCTGGTTAAGTGATCAGATTCAATAAGATCTAAATCAAGGCTACAGGGAAACAGAAAATAACCTCTAATTATTTCATTGTTTCCCAAGAGTCTCAGTTCAGCTCTTATTACATGATCTCTCAACAAGAAAACTGAAAGTGGGCTATTGAGCTATTTTTAAAAAGGTTTATTGCAAAAACCCTCATTTGCAAAAGAATCAAGAGACATGAGAATAACAAGACAAGTCCCATGAAAACTCACTGGACAAGGACACCATGATATTCAGATAATATGCATGCTTATTCTCAATCCCATGCACAAGCCTATTACACATAAATATTAAGAAATTCCTTTGAAGGTAAAAAAGATATAAACACCCCAGACCCCATCCCACCCTCCAACTCTCATGTAAAAACGCCTCTATTTTGGGCATAATGTTATCCAATTGCTGAACAAGAATCATTCCCTTGGGTTTTATTTCTTAGTTGGTTTCTTGGAAATTCTTGAGAAGAAGACTTTAATATGGATGAGCCTCATACAAACAATCTTACTCCCAGGGGAGTGACAAGTGGTCTGAAGAGGGAAAATATTACACCCAAAGTAAAGAGGTCTATCATAATTTCATAGTTCAAAGAGATCAAACAGGGGAAAAAGTGTTTCATCCAATGTCCAAACACTTAGATTTGGTTGAAAAAACAAGGTGCAGCTGGTTTTTTTTAAACAACTTCAAGGTGTTTGGATGAGGATGAAGCACTCTTTCAAATGTTTGATCTAGCTTCTCAAACCATGAATAAATCTAGGGGAAAATCAAAGTGCATGTTGGGCAAATTTCATGCTAATTAAGATCACATATCCAGACAACCATCTTCATGGAAGTGATTTACTTTGTTTCCTCCTCATTAATTATTCATGAGTTTGAGAAATGATCCCCCTTTTCCTTGTGTTTTAGGAATATTTTCAACATATATTTTCTTGAAAAATATGTTGGGTTTGTTATATAAGTTATTGTTATTGTTGTAAGTTAGTCAAAACTCAGACTTTGGCTGTTACATTATATAACATATACTTGCTTTAACTTTCTGTCCTATCTTATCTTGGCATATCCTTACATGTATGTTCACATCATCCACAGTTATCAAGTTGAAAGATATGTTACTTCTGGGTAAGGTGATTACACCTGACAATGCTAGATTGAATCACAACTCAATCTCTGGTCCATTGTACTTCTGTAAAGAATGTATTATAAATTATTAATCTATTAACCATTGAAAAATGTTGGAAAAATGTTTTGTCTTTTAAAGTTGAGGCTTGTTTTCTGTTTGCCCAGGAGCAAGGGTGGGAAAAGGATGGATGGATGGATAGATGGAGGAAAAGATGGGACAAATGTAGATGGATATTACAGAAGCTAGAAAAGGCCATCATTAGATAGCACTACAAAGCATGGTGTAATTACCTGTGAATCACAATAAAAGTCCCGTGGAGCATTAACTGGTAAAAGCCATCGTACCCTTCAAACAATCAGAATAGCAAGTAAGATTACCAATTAAAAACTAAAAGACTAATTTTCCATGACTAATTTCCATCTTGGTGCTGATAAACAAAGCCTTGGAGATTTCTTAACTTTGTGGCGGGCCAACATGTTTACCAACACTTAACTTGGACTGTACCGACAGCATTCTAACCATATATTATAGTCATTAATAATCACCTAAAATCCCTTTACCAATACTTTACCTGTCTTTTTCATCACCATTTTCATACATGTCATTACTTTCCTGGAAATAAAAAATTATAGCACATGATATTTTGGTCGAGTGATCACATGTACTGGTACAATAAGAACTGAATTGAGGCTCCAGAGAAACAATGAAATAATTGGTGATTATTATTTTGTTTCCACGTACAAAGCCTTGATATAGATCCTATTGTGTGTGATCACTCACCAAAATATTAAAAGTGGGCTATTTTACTTTAAACATTGCCTTAACTAAGGTAGAGTGTATAACAATGAACCACAATGGCATTGAAAACAGACTGTCAGTCTTACCAATGGATCACATTCTTTGTAATAGGTACAGTCTCTATCCTGAAAAATAGAATGAAAAAATGTATGTAGTCAGAATAAAAAAGGAATAACAACACCAGTCCTATAATATATTCTGTTCAAAATACTAGCCTCAATCCATACCTTATCTGGCTCATATGGAGGAGCTAAGATGTCCAGGAAAGCGGTTGGTCCAGGACTACAAAAAAAGTTGATATTAAAAGTATAAAGAAAAATGGATAATACAGAATAAAAAGCAAACCTTTTGAACCCAATAGTTGGCCAAAGCTCAGGAAATCTGCTTCCACATTCAGAGTATTCACAAATTGGCCTAAAATATTTGTGGATAAATGTTTCTACTTTCTTTCCCCATCTTGTACTGTTACTTTATATCATACTATTTTACTTTTGAGTTAATTTTTTTTTTTTTTTTGACTCTTTTTAAATTTCTTTTCACATTCATAAAGAAAAATAAATTCCTTTGTCAACTAAACAATCACCAATTAATGACTCTTACAGCACATAAAATCTAAAGTGGGCTTCCTGTTCTAGAATAAACCAAATAAAAGTGGAGTGGATGAACAGACTGAACCTTACATTGCATGTACAGAATGATAGTTGCCAATATTTGGAGAAAGAACACAAGTTCCTCTGTTTGCATCAAATGTGTAATCACTAGGTGAATGACACTTGATTGGTTTTCCTGAGAAAGAATTAATTAATAGTTAAACAAGACTTATCTGTAAGTTGAAGTTTGACTTCAATTCTATCTCATAAAGAGTAGTAACCATCGTACTGACATGAAGAATGAACAAAGCCTATGGGGAGTGTCATCACAATCATTTCTTCAAATCCTACTCATAGTGGAAGAAACACAGCATAAAGACATCTCATAAAGGTAAAGAAACGATTGTGACGTCAACTCCCAGTAGGCTTTGTTCATTCTTGGTTATGAAGTGGTTATAACTCTTTATGAGATAGAATTGAAACCAGTGATTAGTGTATTAGATCTACATTATGTATATGAGTTGCACTGGATATCTATACCCCTCCCCCCTCCATTTGAAGACATTAGGAGACCCAAGCGAGTGAGAGGGTGGCTTGTTAATTTAATGGGAAATCCTGGAGGCTCAATTGCAGTTAATTTCTGTACTGCTGATTTGGAGACATTTATGATACCCGTGCTGGTGGAGGTGGGTGGTTGTGTGTTATGAATAAAAACAATAAAAAAAAGGAAAACCAGGGTGCTCTTCCCAAAAATGGAGTATTGTACAGGGGACAAATACTCAGTAAAAATCCTAGGGAGGTCAGATATACATCGTAAGGCATAATAAAATGAAACTTCATCATCAATATCATTATGAAAAAATATGTATCTCAAGCCTTTCGTACATGCTTTTACAACGGATCTCAGCGAACTGCCGAACCGAGACAAAAAATGTCACAATTTCGTTTCATAACTTTTACTGTCGCGCCTTAAAACATTGATTTTTACCTCTACATTCCATTGTGGTTTGCATGTGGGAAAATCGCTAAGCGCACTCAGTTTTAAGGCTGATTCACTGAAACTTCCAGAAAAAAAACCTGAAGCAATATCTACGCCCATATCTACAATTAAGTCTATAACTTGAGATCGAAATTCGTCAATAGGAGCTTTTCTTCGGCTATAAGTTATACCTTGTTTGCTAACGTACATTTTCCCAGGGATGTAACCGCAAAAGAATGTAGAGGTAAACATCAATGTTTTTAGGTGCGACAGTAGACATTATGACACGTAATCGTGATGTGTTTTTTTGTCTCAGTTCGACAGTTCGCTGAGATCTGTTGTAATCAATTGTTTCAAAGCATCATTGTAAGACATGAGATGTATCTTTTTCTGAAATGAAAATAAATTAAATGAAAGTAATATATTGATGTAAGTTCCATTTTTGAAAGAAATGTGTTACACTGTCAACAGTACTTACTTTGTATGAACTTGTGATGACTATATGGTTGAACTTGATTTTCATCCTTTGACCTTAAAATAATAACAATAATCTATAATTATTATTACTATAATAAATACCAGTAAACATGATCATCATGTTTAAATAACAATTAATAAATAGTTCAATAATTTTGACTCATTTCCCTATCAGCAACTCACAACCCTGCTCATCATTAGTAACTTTATCCAACCAAATATAGTATTGTTATTTGTGGCAAGAACCTTAAACTTACCCAACATTCCAAGGGTTATAACTTCGGATTTTTAAATTGCCATAAAGAACTTTACTGCAATTCAAAAAGTTAATAGATAAATAGGGACACATTATACAAAACAGACAAGTGTAGCGTACATGTAACAGCACCTTTACTGACAGCTTTTTGCCATGCCATCCTAAAACTTCTGGACACATGGATTGTCCATAACTACCTATTATTTTATGAGCAGGGTTTCATCAACTGAGATTCTTTTTTATTCTAAGCCTTCAGACTCAATACATTTTCCAGTTTATCTTAGTTAATTGAGCACAATTTAAAAATTAATGTTTGATTTGAATTGATTATCTAATAGACTCACCATAAACCATACATTCCTGGATGGTCATGTAGAGGAATCTCACAGCCTTTCTTGATTATAAACACACCCATTGAGAAATAAGGACATTCATAAATACCAATATGAGACACAGGAGCTCCACTCTGGTGCTTGATTAAATCGCCTGACTCTTCATTGGGTATTTCTAGATTTATGTCTTCAGCAGTAAGGTTATCTAACTGTGTGCATAAAGAATATTGTTGTGATTTATTCATAGGTCCACTCAAACAACAGGCCAACCAATCAGGGCATTATAGTGCATGATTAAATCCCAAAACAAAACAAAACAAGTTGATAATTTGATCACAGTACATGTACATTACCAGTTCAGTTGGTTGAATTTTTGCCACTTTGAATCTTGTTGTTTTTAACGCCGACTGAAATCCATTAAATTTGATGTCTGATTCAAATGTGGCATTTAATTCTGCCACTTGCAATGAGTCCAACCTTTCAATGCCATCACAAAAGCCAAGGCCACTATAATATTGAACTTGTATGATTTTTGCATTGCATTTGACAAACCGAAAGTTTGGTGTTTGAATGAGAGTTTATCAGGTCTGGCATGACTTCACGTGACATTAGGTAATGCCCTTTCCTGATTGGACAATCCATTTTTGGAGGCAAAACAAACTTCGTAATCAAGAGAGTTTGTTTTGCCTCCAAAAACGTATTGTCCAATCAGGAAAAGACATTACCTAATGTCACGCGAAGTCACGCCAGACCTGATAAACTCTCATTAATGTCAATCTTTAGTCATTTAGTGAGACTGGCTCAGTTGAATTTCATTTTCTGCCACATGAATCAAATCTGTCTAATTCAATCGGTTCAGACATCACACTTCATGTATGAGATGCATTTATCATATCCATATTGAGATTTACTCACAGAAAAGCCATTCAATAGCTTTTGGTTTGTTTCCAATTTCTGCCAATCAGAATGCATGCATTGATTTTTCACATGTGAGGAAAACAACATCTCCAATCAGAGACCAAGTACAGCTTTTTTTCTTGAAGTAAAAAAATGAAAAATCTCAGTATGTATAAAATAAACAGAAAACACCATGGAAAGTGCTTTGTACAGTTTTTATTCACTCATTGTTCTGTATCATAAAACTCACTCAATTACACTCAAGGATTACACTCAAGGATATACTCGCTCGTTTGTTTCATATACTTCACAACTCATGAATAAAAACTGTACGTGCGCACTTTCCATGAAGTAATCTCTATTTATTAGATTGGATGCGGCAAAAGTTTGACATCTGAACTGGGCCTTACAGTCTGTAAGAAAATGTTTGAACAAAGTAAAACATATTTCTTTAGTAATTGATACACAAAACATATCTTTAGTAACTGATCTGTTAAAATAACAATTATTTCCCAATTATCATTACAGGTCAAAGAGAATTACATATTTTTGCCATAATAAAACAATTATCTTATAATTTTTTTCCCAACTGTTTTCCGAGCTGAGGTTCGTGAAGAACAGAAAGACATAAGCTTATTTCCCAATATGTTTGAAAAAATGTCTAAATACTACACAAAAGTAAACAGTTTCTGTACGCTCTACATATGTTTTGAAAATGCATGATATTAAAAAGCATTTATGATAACACAAAGTCTTATAAATAAGTTTAATGTAAACTTAAAAAACTGCAGTGTCAGGCACAAAGGTGATATTGTTGCGGAGAACGCGTGTTCAAAAAAAAAAAAATTAAACTCCTTTTGAGGTCCCAAACAGAGACATATTCCGAGTCAGTGGGAGGTGCTAGGTCAAGCTATCTCGAAAATTTGTCAACAAAACCAATAAAAACACCGCTAAGCCTTAATGTCGTCATGCTATAGACTGTAGACTTTGCACTGTTGAGATTTTTGTGCCTGTGTGTGACCAGACGCACGTACACGAAATCGCACTGAAATCAGGCTAAAACACTCGAATTTAACCCCGAAATCCTATCATGATGGTAGATAATGAGGAAACACTTACCAGGGATTTTAGTATTTCAAAGTTAGAGGAGAAAGTAGGCGATTCTTTTGTTCTGAATGTTATAAAAGCTTGTTTTGCTAACCTCTGGATCGCAGCCATTTTGGAGATATTTTTTATATTTGTACGATTCTTCCGCTTTTACACGGTCAGACACAATCGAGGGAAGACTGGTATAAATCTTTTAACTATGACGTCACTCTTAAAAAACGACTTCCGGTCTAAATAAGCGATCCTGTGAAGATTTCTCTTATTTTTTCTTCATGTCAACAATTGTTGCTCAGAATCCTTATTGTTGAACAGAATCCTTATTGTTGCTGGTGGTAATTAATTGCATATGCCTTTTTTTCTCTATTTTAGGAATTTTTTGACGTAATTAGTGAAAGTTATTGTATAGTCCCTTCCCTTCATCATTGATGTTTATTTGCTGATTCAATTTTCTTATATTCAACTTTACTTTAAACTCTCTTGATCTTTATATTTCAACGGGGGAAGATAATTAATAAAATAAATGACCAGAAAATTACGTCACAACTTTTAATCGCAAGCCTGCGATATTATTATCAGCTGATACACTTATTACTCATGCGCAGTTGAGTCACAAGGTCGATTTACTATTTGGCGCGAAAGCTCGCATTTCGTTCCAAGAAAACTTCAAACATTTTGCGATAATCCAGGCCTTAGAAATCATTTAAGGATGGCGATAACTTTATCCGAAGGAGCCATCCATGTAAGTAAACAATTCCTTTCGCCAGTTTTATTATTTTTTGCGTAGTAATGAAAATTCGAGGTATTTTTTCGTGACTCGTGTCTGAATTTCCCGCCATATTTCTTTATTAATTTCGTTGTTGGTTTCTTGTAGGACATCATTAGTAAACCTGCAGAGCAACATCCACAGAAACCTGTTGTGCAGATCCTAGTAAGGCTATAGAAACCTTTGGCGAAAGCTAGATATCATTTAGATCTTGCTACCCTTTTGTGAAGTTCAAATTTGCTGACGATGTGGAAATTAATTTAAATGAATTGATATGAGTTGCCTGTAGATCCATAAAGTTATTGGGCTTTATTGAAATTCATTAACATCTCTTGATATCAAAACTTGTTGAATGGGCCAAAAATTACAAAGACAAAAGCAGTTATGCTTGCCATTCATAGCCTTATGCACCTATCAAAGTAAATCCGGGGGGGGGGAGTGCGGGCATTTGATCATTTTGTGGGTCATGAGGGTCAGGCATTTGATCGGGTTAGCTTCCAAGCAAATGTAAAAAAGGTACATTTTCTCTTTCATTTGATCTGTGTTTGTTTCCCGACCCTTGGGATTTTGATAAAAATTGTAGCTCTTGATCAAATCCCCACCCCTTGCCCACTCTCCCCCCCCCCCTTGGGGTTTACTCTGATAGGTGCATTACCTTATACAGACTAGCCAGCAAAGTACTTCATTGGAATGATTGATGTTAACCACCTAACAATGTTAAATTGTTAAGCATGGAAAGTTAAGCAATAATGAACTTTCAACTTATTCCCCCCCCCCCCCAACTACCCTGACTGTCATATTGTATGTTATAGTTGTTCTGTCATAAGTTGTTAAATTTTATATTTGTTTTTTTTCAGGGAGTGAGAAAAATCCAAGCCAATCAGGCAGGAAAGGGGACAGATAGATACAGGTACATGTTAGCTAAAACAATGGTGATGTAACCTGCACAGTAGGTATCTTGATAGCGATTGGCATTTGCGTGATTCAAACCAGAAATGTTTTTTTTCCAGATTGGTGCTATCAGATGGAGCACTTCTCCACACTTGTAAGTACATATAGGTGATACTGTATTTTATTAAAGCCTGTAGATGTTCGTCACTACCAGAAATAATTATTGAGTTCCTCAGGAGAAATTGATTTTGTCATTTTTTCATTGAACTTGGTTGGCTTAAATGGCCATACAAAGCATCTGTCCACCAACAAGATCTCAGTTAAATGTGAAACTTATATATGTTTCTGTAATATTGTAGCTGCTATGCTGGCAACCCAGTTGAATGATAAAGTGACATCAGGAGAAATTGAGAATAAGGCTGTAATAAGACTGGAGAAGTATATCTGTAATATTATCCAGGAGACAAGGTACAGTATGGTCACAGTATCATCAGGATTTGTAACCTGAATTCATATTTTTTGCAAACTGTATAAAAAAATTTATCCAAGAAAGCCATGTAGATAGCAAGACAACCAATAGCATTAGAAGAACATCATTTTTTATCTTTGGTTATTTAAGGAAAGTATTGATTATTTTGGACTGTACCATTGTGAAGAAAGCCTCAGATGTTCCTGGAAAAATTGGAAACCCCAAGAGCTCTTCAGATCTAACTGGTGGACAACAACAGCCCCAGCAAAATGGCCACCCAAAAACTGAGAATGGTAGGCTACTTAGAAATTACATAGGCATCTATTTTTGTATGTCACAAATAAACAAGAGAAAAAAGAGAATAGCACCTAGCCTGATGTTTTCTATTGCAATTCATCACCTTTATAATGTTTTTCAAGGTTCTTTTGGTGGACGGCAGAATGCTCCACCCCAGAGACAGCCTATGCAACAGCAGCAACAAGGCAGAGGTGAGTTAATATTAAAAAGCAAGAATGTATATTAGTACAGTAAAGGTCCACATGCATTGATAAAAAATTTCTTTCTTTCAGCTTTTGGAGGAGGAGGAGGGGGTTATGGCAGGTAAGGGAACTTTCATTCATGGGCGCAGGGTATCAGTAAATTTATAAAAGGGTCATGTTGTTTAGGGAGGCACAGGATCGGAGGAAGTTATGAAGTTTTCAGAGTCCTTCAGTGTTATTAGTAATAGACCTAATCACCTTTGGCATGTTTACCCATTTCAGACCACATGTCCTTCCTTTGAGAATACGATTCTTTGAGACTCATCCATATTAATGTTTCTTCTCAAGCTTTACCAAGAAACAAAGAATCGTATTCTCAAGGAAATGACAGTCTAAAATGGGTAAACATTACGCCCAAGGAGGTTTGGTCTATTATGTATATGCTATAAGTCTCTCACCACTGTATTTAAACCATTCATAAGAAAACTCTTAATGTCTTTTTCAATGTTTAGTTTGCTGTATAGCCATTTCTATTGTTATGTTTTTATTCCAGCCATCAGCCAGTAAATCGTGGAGGAGATGGACACAAGACTGTATTCCCAATTTCTGGTCTTACCCCTTACCAGAACAGGTATATAAAAAGAGGGGGTGCACCTCCAGGATTTTTTGAGGGGAGGGGGTGCACCATTTATGATCGGACTTGAACAGCCCCTGCCCCCCTTCCCTTGGATCTGCCCTTGAATATATATTTTGTACTAATGGTCTCAAATTAAAAAGCCCATTAAAAAACAGAAAATCAAACATGAAGCAAGCAGTAAGAATACCAGACAGACTTCATACTTCATCATTTTTGTGGCTAATGCCTCGTAGAGCCATTATGCCACTATGCTATCGACTCGATGAAAACGATGAGTGTCCTTGAATGTCCGTGCGTAACTTTACACAGGAAG
>WUAP02131888.1:0-13707 GCA_015163945.2 Stichodactyla helianthus | reverse complement strand
AAAAATATTATTACTCTCAAGGGGGGTACCTAAAATGTAACATGAAATTAGCCAAAAATTATGGAGGTCCTAAAAGGTGGTTCCTGAAATATTTGAATGAAGTAAGTGGGGTCCTCCAAATGTTTTCAATAGAGAATAGTTTCTCATCAGTCCCCTCCCCCCCCCAACAAGTTTTTGTGAACGCTCCCTTATAGGAATCGCACCGGTGCAATTCCTGTCCAGCCATTAGCCATTTCGTATATTGTTATTTTAAAACTCATTCTTAAGTTATTATTCCTCTGATTGGCTGACATATTTCAGTTTGTAATAAGTTGGTCATATTCTTTAGCTTTTTTAAGGCGAAACTTTCCTCCCTAAAAAAGTGTTTTATGGAAATGAAATTTAGATCAAAGAGATTAGTTTATGATATTTTAAACTAGCTAAAAAGTATTTTATTCATCGTACCGATGAACGAAGTTCCGAGACATTGACTGCAACAGTTTCTTTTCTGCTGTTTTCTTGTGGCTTTAGAGGACGCACACGCACGAATACTTTCACTCGTCCAGAATCTAGAAAACAAACAGTTAGCACTGTCATTCATATGTTTATGGTCAATACAAATGTCAAGGAAAATATCCCTGAGGCTGCTGATATGGGATGCGCATCACATTCACAGAGATTTACGCTGTGGTTTTGTTGTAGTTGATTCTTTTCGTTCTCATTGCAGCGCAACGTTGAGGAAGACTTTAGTATACTATGCCAGCATAGTTAATAGAGGGGGACCCTCAATTAACTATGCAGACTATCATGATTGTATACACCTATTTCAAAAAGGTTGTCGATCGGAGATGTGAAATCTGAAATCCGAGGCCGATAGAAATTGAGAGCATGAGCTGTGTGAATTTATTCTTAAATTGAGTTTTATTTTCAAATAAGTTTATCTTTTAGCAGTTTACAATAAGTAAATAGCTATATATATGACACCACCTTTGCGCTTGGCCTGCGCTGGCGAATTGTCTGCCTCAGATTTCAGATCGCCGACCCACAACCTTTTTGAAATAGGTGGGGGGAAAATGATTATTACCTCGTCCTACTTTTATGGCAGCCGTTTTCTCGCTGGTACTACCATTTTTTTTACTCGCCTGTCCATTTCTCTGCGAGGCTTGTCTTGACACTTCATTTGGTCTCATTTCTGAATTTTTTTTACGAGTTGATGATCTACAGACTGGCAGTTCCTTTCAGTTTAACTTCCACCATCTCTGTGTAAAAAGAAATCTGGTAAAATACTTTTTAATCCAAGCTAAGACTTCTTTAGTAGGTACTTCAGTGCTTGCCAAGGTCAAGAACTTCGTCAGTTTAAAACAGTGAATGAATATCGAGTCCACTACTGAGTTTTGCCACACGAACTAAAGTGAATGTTGAGATTTATTGTTTTAAATGTCGCCATTTGCGTTAAAGAATCTTTAATACGTGCACAAAAGAGTTCAGAATGTAACGAGGAAAAACTGAGAAACGAAGAAAGAATTCAAGAGGAAGAAAGAAAGCTCTAATTTATTTTTGATTAGAAGGGTTACTAAATTTTAGCAATCGATATCTACAGTTTGACAAATATTCTAGCCACTATCTTGACCGATTAATATCGAGTATCTCATAATGAGCCAGTATATTTTCTTTAATAACTAGCAATACTCCGTCAAGAGTTACGCAAGGCACTCAGCAGAAGACTAAGTAACTGAAATACTTTACATTAATTTATATCAAAGATGCTGTTAATTCCACTGAAAAATGATTTAAAAAATCCATATGGGATTTTCCATATTACAAAAGTATCATTTCGGAAAAAAATGTTTTATAGATTAAACTCGGAACCAATTTGAATTGACTATGTATAAAAAAGTTTTTGTCCGTCTGGTTGAAACTTTTCTCGGAGAACGAGCCGACTGAACCAAACGTATTCGCGAAAACACTGATGCTAGCTGTAGCTATCGTTGTAAGCTTGACAGAACGTCCTTTTCTTGACTCCGCTTTTCGTGCTATCAGGCTGATAGCTATTGATAAATGATGCTATAAGACCAGCCCATATTAGCGAATATCTTAATTTGCCTGTAAAATAACATTTTTATATAGAATGTCAGGTTATGATTACCGTTATATGCGAAAGTGAGAAAATTTTTGCTGAACTTTGAACATAATTCTAACGACGCTAAGTACAATCCATTTCTACTATACTTGTTTTTAAATTTTCAAAATTCTGTTGAAAACTCAGGCCGCGTAAATGGAAGATTTTTGTCCACATAGACAGTTCTTTTAGTTTTTTAAAGATATATTTGCAAATGACTGACCCCCTATGACAGCGAAAAATGGAATTTAAAAAATGCCAAACACTTTGCATAGATACGAAATACTGGAGTCCATTACCAATATTTAAATGGCTGAATTTATTTTACTTAAAAAATCCAGTTTATCGGAAAATCTTCCCTAGAAAAAACAAAAACAGAATAAACTCATCCTAAGCAGTTAAAATGTTCAAAGCTTCGGTTAATTGGCTGCCATTTTACACACTTTTTAAACATTCCTTTATAATATACCTTATACCCAAAATTACGTACCGCCTGTTGGCTTGAAGGACGCTAACATACCAAGCAGTTTGTATCCTAAACAGAAACCCTCGCGTCAAAACCTGACAGATTTTTTTGGTCCTAGCTAGCTGCTTTCAGAATGCTCCTCTTATGCCGATACAATAGATATTAGAAGTTACTTGACCTAGTTAAATTGTATCATGTGAAATTAGAGAACAACGATTATTAATTCCTAGGACGTAGTTTAACCAATACTGTACACAGAGCTCGGTGAGTCAGTGCTGTTTATAGTTCTTACCTAATACGTCAAAATCCCTTTACGCTGGTGTTCTGAAGAGTAACCTGGTTATTCCTAATGATCTGAACGTTGAATTTTCTGTTTGCCACAAAAATAATAAATGTAAAGCTACGTAACGAAAAGGCAAGAAATATTGTGCCTTGGAATGGCTCGTCAAGCATCGTCATATAAAGTCATAATGTCGAGTATTGCCCGTGTGGTAAATGACTTTTAATGGTTCTATATTTTCAGCTTTCAGCTCAGAGCAGATTTGCATTTGGCAATGGATGTAGGAACACCTGTTGCTGGTGGTAGCCGAGCTTCAGGGCCATGCGTATCATTGGCGGGAAAAAAAGGCGCGGGAGACCAGTTTGTTTTCGTGTCAAAGCTCGCGTACTTTTGCACGAAGGACTAAAAAACAGAAATGCTATCTTTCTTGAATTGCATGTTATTTAAAGTGTTTTCAAATTCATTTATTGAAGTTTTTACAGTCTCTATCACTCAATAGCTTTTTCTAGTTTGCATCACAATAGTTTCTGAGTCGATATTTCCAGATTTTGTTTATTTTCATTTTGATATTTTGATCATTTATCAAGCAAGCAAAAAATGGACGAACGCGCTAATGCATCGATAACTTTCGATTGTGGAGGCATGACTCAATGATTCAGTTATTAATTACTTAACTAATTGTGAAAACTGCTCTTACTACAAGCTGTTTACTGGCCCAGAACGCCGGAGTCTCTCTCAGTTCCTTAGCTTATTCTTCAGAGAATAACATATCTTTCGAAACATGACAACCAACGCGGTTACATTCTAGGATATATTTAAATCCAGTTTTTGATGGTCTTTCAGTTGAATAAAAATTTTTCCGACTTCCTTATCGCTTTAGGAAGGAAACTTGGTCTTAAGGACTCACAATAATGTCATAGCAGCTCTAAAGTTGTGCTCAGTTCAATTTGCGAAATTATTTCAGCCATTTAAGGCTATTTTGGATAAGTTTGCAAAGCCTTGGATAGGTATTTCTAAACACAAAAGCGTTGTACAATCGAGGTCTTTAACTGCAAGACAACATTTGATCATCAATTTGTTCATTGTGGTACATTGAAATTAAATTCCATCTGTGTATGGCGAAAATTTTTAATCCTTGGGTTCTTTGCTAAAGATAGCATTTATTTATCACATATTCTCAGTAATTAGAATGAGATTACACGAAGGCGAACCGGATAGTGTAACGCTAAAGCTGGAGTATGACAGTTCTTAACGAACATCTAATATACTACAAGCTTCAACTAATCATTAAAATGAAATTTCAATCTAATGAAAAACTGCGTTTAGCACTATCACTATCTTGCAGATTTGAAAGAATAAATCGTTAGGGCAAAGTTCGAAAAGTGACGGATGTTGTTTTTCCTGAGAGTGACTAAAGTAAACGATTTTCTGGTCCAACGACTTTTTTGCTTGTGCCTGTGATTTGTAAAAATTTACAGTACAACTCCATAGCGTTAACTATTAAATAGCGAAACTATCATGACAGCAAAATCATCTCAGTAATAATCAGTCCCCACCCGAACTGAGTCCACGAGAGGTGTTTTTTAGCGCTTACGAGATATTTAAGATTTCGCTTGACTAAAAACAAGCAATGAAAACATCAACTCAGTGTTGTATTCATCTAAATCTTCCACCGTAAAATACCTCATCAATTCTTACAGGGAGTACTCAAGCATAAACGAAGACGTCAGTGGGGTAAAAATATAAGTAGTAAAAACCAAGGATGATCGACTTTTATGTCAGACCAAAACTCACTGATGTAAATGAAACTTCGCCCTGTCATGAAGACAACTTTAAGATCTGAATTCTTTTTATGAGAAAGAGCCGGTTTTTAAGATTGAAGTTAAAGTTACACATTTAAGAAATATAATAAATGGACGATCTAATGGCATTGTGAAAAACTATATCAGAGTATATATAATGTTTCTGTAAATTTAAACTCAAAAATATTATGTATAGAATAAGATAAATATAACTCCTGTATAATCTACAGAATAAATGAATGAAGAATTGTACAAAAATTGTACGAAACTCATATTTGTTTGAGAGCGACTATTGGAGTGACTATTTGTAAAACTTTTGCAGATATGTGATCATACAAATCGTAACAAGCGATATAACTTTCAAGAGAATTAAAAAATACCTCAATAGAATGCAAAAAGACATTTGATGTAACATCAAGGAAAACTTACTCCGTGAAATTTGAAAATTAGTTGAAAATATTCTATGAGTATTTCAAGTCATATAAGATTTTTCAACTATTCCAGGTTTTTATGCTGAAAATTGAATTTACTGGTTAATAATTTTTACTGTTCTACTTGAAATGACAGGTGTATAACATGATCTGTAAGGGAAGACGCCCCGTCCAAAAACTGATACACTGTCCTAACGAGGATAAATATGGCTGGATGGAGGAATTAAAGAAAATCAAAAGATATTTGACAATTGCACTCAAATGCTTACGCAAATAATAACTTTGTAGCCCGGAAACTTGATCCTTGGTCAACTTTGGGCCAAACCACAGGGATACCATCGAGCTATCGTCTGTTCTGACTCTTGCCAGAGAAAAACTGTGAAAATCCTCCAGAATTTCTCAGATATCACACGGTTTCTTTTCTAACCGGATCCCTTGATTTTCTGTCATACTTAACTAATAAAATGAGAAAACAAAATAATAATTAAAAAAGAAAAGGCGTGAGAATTACAGTGGTCCGATGCACATGAGAGAGTACCCACAAGATTCGTCACTCAAAATTACAGAACTTTCTTGGAATGTTTTTACGTTTGGCTTCAACTTGTGTTCCTAAATACTGATAAAACCTGTCAGCAGCTGCGGGTGGTCCGCTGAAGTTCCTATGGCAACGAGTGAGGGTTGTAGATAATTGTGAAGCACATGGTCGTTGGGTTTGTGGTAACAGTTTCTTGCCATCCGTAAAATGCTAGTTAATATTCATAAAATAAAGACTATCACGCTGTTAGAAAACACGATTGTTATTTTGTTTATTGAAGGCAACTATGAACTCATCGGCTGGATCCTATAGCTGAATCCATGACGAGAACTCGACTGAGACCAACGGTGGAATAGATGACAATTAAAGCCTTCGCTTAAAACAAAAACTAAATGATGATAATGCTAATGTTTCAGGTTTGCTTAGCGCCGTAAAATCGGAATTGAAATGAAAGACGTAAAAAAGAAGGAAGGAAGGAGGCACAAACTGAACCATCTTAAGAAGACAGGAAAAATAAACAAGCAAAAACAGTTAACGTACGCCAAAGGTACGAACAGAAATATAGAGTACCCAAAGAGGGGAATAATCAGAAATTTGGTTTAAATAAAGTAAAAATAAGATAAAACGAAAGTTAAATAATAATAAAAAAAGGTTAAAACAATGAAAGTAAAGAATTTTCTGAAGTGAGAAACATTATCTGATTTTGTAATAGACCAAACGACGGAGGCAGAAAGAGACCAGTAACTGGATTCTCAATATTCTGTGAACTCGGCAGTTGAGAGCTGCCTGTTGTAATTTGGTTTTTCCCTGCCGCCAGTCAAAAATATAAAAGCTACCGACTGATTAGTTTTGATTGACGGCAGCGAAAAACCGATTTCACAACAATGAAATGTCTGAGTTCGTCCCTCACCCACAGCCTCACTAGAATTTAATTTTGATCGATATTTAAATTTATCACAGTTGCATGCAGATGAGATGCAAATGAGTCATTCTGCGTTGTCACTTGAATGATTCTTAAAACAAAAGATTATCTCATTCCGGGCTCAGTTGAAATAACAACTATTGGAAGCTTTGGATGACGGTGGGATGCATAGCTAGAATATTGCCGGAATATTGTTAACTTGATTTGATAAAATACAATACTGAAATAAGCTATGGTAGATTAGTGAGTAGATTAGCTTGAAATTAAAAGACACACAGGTAACCCAAGCCTACAGTTTCGTCAATACACAGGAAGCCCATGCTTTATTACCTATTTTTGCAAACACACGTCGGGGAGGGGGATTAAAAGAAAGCCAAACACAGCGGCTTCAATTTAATAGTGGTGCAAAACTATTTCAAACTTATTCCTTGATGATTCAGAACAATTTGTATCTTAAAATTCGTGGAATACAGGCATCGAACGGGACACCAGAGAAAAACGTTTGCGCATGCGTGAATTTTAGCACGTTTCCAAGAAGTCAAGAGAGTTTCAGTACGAAAAGAAATATTCCTTTTCTCCAAGTATACAAAACTTTTCGGTGGTATACTTTTGTGGAACCAAGATATCATATAAATGAAGAACACATGTAAGAATTAGACTTTAAGTTTTAAGAACTGACCTTAAGTTTTTGTGAAGCGTGCAAGAGCAAAATTCAAATTTGCATATTCTTACAATAGTACGAAGACGTTTTCGGCTAATTTGCCATACAGACTACGAGCAAGAGCAGACGTTTTACTCAAGTGTCCTTTAACGGAGGTTTCTGATCAGTGTTCAATGTTTTTCTAATGCTCTATGTAATCTGGCGCATGCGCATACATTTTCAGCTGGTGACTAATAAGCATTGATATACATACAAAAAGGTAGCCGACGATCTATCTTTTGATGTTTCGGGATAGACCTTTAAACGACATAAAAAAAAAAAAAAAAAAAGAAAGAAAACTGAGGTCTAAGGGCCATGACTTCAGTCACGTAAATTGAAAGACTGCGGTTATGGTGGACAGTGAAGTGAAAAGTTTCTCTAGAAGATATCCCTGGATCAAAACTTTCAGATTTTCAGCGAACAGTCCATGGAAACCTTGATAGTACTGAGGCTGGCTTTATAATGTCGTATTAAGCCAGTAAAGCTGTATTTATAATCTTAATCTGAAGCAAAGTGCACAGAAAGTCAAGTAATATTCCTATTACAGTTCAGCTGTACAACATTTGTAAGATGAAAAGACATTGCTAGTCAACTTCGCCTCCATTTTTGATTCTGATAGACCCTAGGCCTCATGTTTATGTCGTAAAGGTCTATCGAACTGGTCATCGCTTAAGCTTCCTGTTAGCTTGACCATGTGATAATTTGTTCAAAAGAATCTCAAGTTGTCTTTTATGGTTTTATGGTTGATTTTGCAACTGTGCGCGGCGAGCGACAAGCACATGGTTTGATGGTTACTAGGCGACGCAGCCACACTCTAAATGTTATTTAATTTCACATATACCATTTGTTTAGAAATAGAATCCAAACACGAGATAAGAATAGAAACAATTGCCGATTGACACGCCGACTGCTATTAATAACTCTTGAAGCTGTTTTACGATACTATGGAATTGGATTATGATTAAATTTAGATTAAATTATGCGGAGAGAAAGAAACTGTTTCAATTCAGTGGTTGTTAACGTTGCTAACATCATGAATTCCACTATTGGTGCTGCTGCTGCTGCTGTTACTACTACTACTACTACTACTACTGTTACGTGCCATGGTCGGGTAGCATTCTTTTCGTTCATCTTTTGATTATCACACAACTATTTTAAGCGCCCGTATGAAATAGTTAGTACCCTCTAAAAATAGATGTTAGTAGATACTAATTCCACGTTTTTTCTCTTTCGACTATCAAACACTAAAGCTAACTAACAGTTCATGTTTCACGAGCGCTGCAAACTTACTCCATTTAGGTACTACTGCTGTTTAACAATTAGACTACTCGTTGTCGTTTTCTATGAGTCAGTAGATAGTCAACGAGGTGCGTAGCTCCGAGTTGATTATTTGACTCATAGAAAACGACAACGAGTAGTCTGATTGGTTTAGTAGAAACCACTAGCATACTACCTTCAAATTCATATAAATGTTTATTGATTTCAATGGTTTTTATCAGGCACAAAACGCCGGCTTTTTCGCTACTTTACTAACTATCACTCATAAATAGTTAGTGAGTAGGTAAATCAATCAGATTGCAGGATTCGTGATAGTATGACAGTGAATTTCTACTAATACTCAGTATTCCCAAGGAAGAAGGACTTCTCAGCCGAGGCGCACACGTTAGCTGTTGATCTCGTTGTTGGCTGAGGATTTTGATTACATCTTATAAAGCAGTCCTTTCATCCTTCATCGATGCTTCTTATAAATGTAAGGCAAAAAATAAAAAATAAAAAATAATAATAATAAAAATAATAAAACAGCCATATGTAATTGCATTATTCGAAATTTCGTTTTCACTCATAGACTTCCTTTGACCTATATAAGTTAGTAACACTTTCAAAATAGGCTTCATTATAACTCAAAAAATCAGAAAATACTGTTCAAAACTGCTGTCTACCCTGCATTAGTCAGCTAACTGCCTCAGGGCGTGCATCACCAGCCTTTTGTTCATCCCTACTGGGCGGTTACTCAACGCCTACTCTGTTGATCTATCGGTCATTCTTAAGCCAGCACTTCAAGTTGAACTTTTCAAAATCGTCGTTCTAGCGAGACGCGCTGAGACAACGCTGCCAGTCTGCATTCCAGTTCTTCTTCTAGGCTATTTTTGGCAGATCTTGGTCACTTTAGGGAAAACCCTCTCGAAAGCATAGTGCAAGTTTTACAATCTTTCCAAACAAGGTAGAAATTCGGAGAATTTCGGTAAGTATTAAGAGTCTAAGTCGTATTTATTACCCTCTTTCAGCACAGTTATTGTCTGTGAAAGCATGAGTGTCTAGCATAAATCACGAGTCAGTTAATACTATAGTACTAAGCTAATGGTTCGATGTACCATTTATAACCCAATGTACAGTCAGGATATTCTCATTCTTTATAAAACTATACGAATTCTCTTCTAAAATATATATAAAAGCTAGATTATTATTGATCCATAATTTTTGTTTTTCATATTAACTGTCTCAGTGACTCCTTGGATTCGACGGACCGATACTTGCAGACATGGCTTATCAAAACCTAAAACTTCATCCACCAAGGATAAGACACAGCAATGAGCTGCTGAATTTTACTCAATCAGTCGTAAATATGGAGAGGGAAATTTCTCAAATTAGTAAAAATCGAAAGCCCAAAAGTTCTGGAATTCATAATGCACAGAATTTCTCTGAGCTTGTTGCCGACACACATGAGCGCAGGGCATTTGAGATGCAAAAAAATGTAAATTTTAGCCCTGTCGAGTTGGAGAAAATTGCCCAGGAACATAAAGAGGTAAAAAGACTTGGCGATTTAGAAAGGAAAAGGCAAATGTCTTTGTCGGATGATCGGAATGAACCAGGTTTCAGGAAAGAAAGGGTAGACCACCAAGACGTTGAGAAACAAGAAGGACTAGGGAGGAAATTACCAGACAACGTTATATGGACTCCTTCAAAGACTAGAGACGTAGATGGTTTTGAAAACGGAATTTGTAACATATCTTTATCAAGAGTCTATTTTGCACAACAATTTGATGGAAAAGATCATCATCTAGTCGCTGCAGACGGAGAGGAATGCGCAGTAAGTGGTCCTGAAAAGCTAGAATGTCGAAATTTTTCACAGAACAACACAAGATTAGTTAAACAAAAGAATGTGCCTATGGTAATTTCAAATAGAAGACAAAGTGCTCCAAGTCCTTTAACTAACTCTGTCCCTAAACCCACCCGCATTAGAGGAATGTTTCAGAATCAAACTGAATGTGGAATCAACAAACGCGCTGACCTTCGTCGTATCTCGGAAACCCAAGAATACGTCTACTTTCTGCCTGAAAATCAAGAACGCAAGGTAGAATGCTTCAGGTGTAACGCTCAGAGCCCAAACGCTAAGTCTGAACCGTCCAAAAGTGAACACCTTCTGCCAGAAAAGCGCTTCAAATATAAACACGTGAGCAATCAGGTTGTGCTTGATACAGGGTATATGGACGAGGTGGCTACTGGTAAAATGCAACGAAGAAATAAGAACCACGTTCAATCAAGCCAGTTGCAGGTAGTGGCAGATAGCGATGGACGTATTCTTGTGAATATAGCGAACAATTACGAAAACAAACGCAATATTGAAGCTCAAAAACCGATCATCGGTGACAAAGCTGACATTAGCACCTTACAGAGGAACAATGAAGATCTCGGGAAAGATTATCCCGGAGCAGTTACCAGCCAAAAAGACCACTTGCAAAAGGCAAATCATGCTCCGATTGAAAGAGAAAAGGCATGCTATCAAACGTCAATCTTAATCACAAATGATCAGCAGTGGGATTCATGGAAAAGGGTTAATTGTATTCCCTCTGAAGATGACACGCTCTTAAGTCACTCCAAGAGGCAAGGTTATTTGGCAAAACCGGGGCACCATTTCTTCGACGATAGACACGAAATAATATCATTACGATCTGAAGACGTAAACAACGTTCATGGCTCTCCTCATCCGAGCAAATTAATTCACCACACAGCAAGACAGTGCACTTCAGACAATAGCACATTTCGTGATCCAGAAGTAGTCGTCATGCAAGACTCAAGCTATTCAAAATATTATGACGAACAAAGACCCAAGAATATTACATGTACTACACACAGCCAAAGATATTTTGAAAGGTTGTCCAATGTTCCTGAGAAAAGCGGTCCAAGAATTTGCGACTTTAGGGACCATTTGTCGACGTCGTCTGCTTCTAAGGAGAGAGAGTTTGGTTCACATCAACGAGTGGGAGGTGGGGGGTACGCTAGTGATGCAGGGACATCAATGGCGAAGGTCAGTGGTAGGAAAACAATGCGCTCACACAATTCAGAACCCCAGGAAACCCTAAGATATTCATTTCAAGTACTAGATAAAGACGCTAGCTTTGGAAGGTCTGGTGAACCGGAATTAAGACAAAAAGCTGCCATCATGACTGAAGAGAATTTGACAGACACCGCAGCTCTATTTCATAGTGACTTTGACAATCACACATCTTGTTCAGGGCTTGGAAATAAAAATGGTCGCTGTAGATTGGGTGGTCTGCGACCAACAAACCAGCACAAGGACACGGATACCGTTCCAAGCACGACGGATATAGTTGAAAAGAGAAAATCGGAGCTCATAGAAAGCTTTACGACCTATTCTGACAGCGAGCAGGAGAGCCGATACAATTGTGACTGGCCAGCCTGCAAGAAAACATTTCGTCATTATTCATTTTTAGTTCTTCACAAAAGAATTCATACCGGAGAAAGGCCGTATGTATGCTCGTGGAAAGGGTGTACCAAGCAATTTCGGCGTTCAGACGATTACCAGAGACACTACCGTGTCCACACTGGATATAAGCCCTACATTTGCACTTTTTGTGGCAAGGGTTTCAAACGCTCAGATCATAGATTATTCCACTATAGAGCAATCCATGACATCAAAGACTCGAAAATAATAAAGAGAAAATGAATATCTCAGGCTTGAAGACATTTCGTACGCATAACAGCCTAATTTTAGGACTAATAAAGCATTTTATTTTGGCTCCTTTGCATCAAATTTGAGGGGCACTTTACTTTTTATGAACACAATAGTTTTCATGTGCAGTGAAGGATAACAAGCTGTCGTAGCTCGAATTGCCGGAAGGTAAATTTTAGTTGTATTAAAGTGTGAAGTAAGGAAATAGATTAAAGTAAAAAAGTTAACAAAAAATTAAGTAAAGAGCTGAACAGTCTTACTACTCCTTTCAAATTGCGCGAGCACAGAGTAAAATTCCAGTGAACGTTTAATTAACGCGCGTCCGCTTTTGTCTACACCTCAGTAGGTTATTGAAGTCTTAAGACTCATATGATTGCGAAAGCAGAAGCAGAAGATCAATTAGCATGAAGAAATAGAAAACGGGCGCGGTGCTGTGTGCAGTTATAAAGCACGCGGGTGTGCACAGAACATGAGAGAAGTATTGAAGCACGAGGCGATATCCTGGTTGCCGGTATGATCGTACACAATATGGCTTGAATCGAGACTCCGGGAAAGTTTTGGAACACTTATTTTACTGGTGCTCGCTCAAACGTGTGCAGTCTCCGTTTGGGTTGTAATCTGCTCCGTATTTCCGTCTCCGATGCGACTGTCCTCACGCGTCACGCATTGCGCAATTTTTAAAGGTGCTGTTACACTAGGCAATTTTCCTTGCAACTTGTCTCGCAATTTTGTTGCCGCAACCGTTGCGACAAGTAAAACTCAGAGAGACACTTTTGGTAATTTACACTAGGCAATGTCTCGTGCAACTTGTGCAGCAAAATTGCAAGACAAGTTGCAAGGAAAATTAACAAGAGTAACAGCCACCTTAAAGGCGATCTGCTTAGTACGCCTTGCTTACAACCGACACGAATTGCTTTGTGTAAATCAACTCTACACTTGCTCACACTGTTGTATACGACAAAAAAAAAAAAAAAAAAAAAAAAAAAAATTGTAGAAATGATTTACACGAAGCAGTTCGTGTTGTAAGCATGGCGTAAACAGATTGCACGTTACAGTTGTAAGCAAAAGTTGTCCCGTGTATATTGAATAACTTAGGTCCTGCCAGATACTGCAAGTTTAGGAATGAAACGCCGTAAAAGTTAACGAGAAACAAACAGAGGAAAAAAGCAAACAAACAAACAAACTAAAAGGAGTTTAAAGGTAATCTTAAATCAAGTTTCTCTCAACTTCAGAAAACTTTATCGACAAAGACGACTTACATATAAATCCAACTAATAATCATGACGATCATCACTCAAGAAACTAATTCTGCGGGTTTAATATTTTAACTACTTGCCCTTATGATAGAGTCCAAAAGTGAGGTCAAATTTTGGTTCAAAACTGGAAGAAAACTATTGGAAAACCTTAGTTTCTAACCCTGGACGTGTTGTCATGGAAACCTGGGTTTGTTCTCTGTCCTCCCCTGAAAGGAAGGCTTTTCATCATTATCTTGAATATTCAT
>WUAP02131877.1:0-13708 GCA_015163945.2 Stichodactyla helianthus | reverse complement strand
CTAGCAGTTCACAAGTAAACCACTAATTGGGGACACTACAACTAAAAAAAATTATATACATAAAAATCATATAAAAATACAAATATATAAATAATAAAGTAAATAAACTAGTAAATAAATGAATGAATGATAAAAATAAATCAATAGATATCTATTTAAAGACCCCCTTGCAGCTATTCCCAAAGCAGTTCAATTTGGAGGACAAAACAATGGAATATTTTCAGTCTTTGATTCTCAGGAGAGTAAACTTCTACTGTTTAGTCCTCCAAATTGAACTGCTTTGAGAATTCCTGCAAGGGGTCTATGGGATGTATAGAAATAAATCAAAATACTGCTGATAGTTGATATTTGACCAGAAAAATACCGCGGAACGATGAGACATTATTAAAAATGACCAAATACCGAAAGCAAATAGGAAATGAATGTTTCCTCGTTTAAAAGATCTAGACTTTCATAAGGATTATCGCATGACAAAACTATTTACTTTCTTTCCGTTCAGTCAGGCTAGTCTGCTTCTACATGTGTCGTTTTATTATGAATCTTGACTCTCCTGGAATATATGCATACGCGCGATAAGACATGATCTATAATCAGACTTGCGCGTGATTTAATTTCCTTAGGTAAATCTAGTGATCGTGGGTTTTTTGCTGTATGATAATCAGCCCGGACGTCGGGCTGCTGGGAATGCTAAATAGCTAGGAAGAAAACACGAATTAAGAATCCGAATCCAAAATGAATGGTGAGTAACAGGATTAACCAAATTAACAGCAATTTTTCTAGAAGAATCAATTTGTTTTTTAATAAGGAACCAAATTTTGATGATACAAGTTCATACTTTCTTCGTCCAAAAAATTCTCTTTACTAGATATTCACTATTCGCATTTCATAATTGATCGCGAAATAGTAAATCCACCAGTGGGAGAGCAGGGCAGGAGCGTATCCAAGATCTTCCTATGGCTGTGCTTGTGGTGCGCAAACAATAAGGAACAGCAGAGTTAAACGTTTAGTTTTTTTTCTGCATATAGGTAGTCTCGTACAGCCGGAATTATAGTCAAAATGGATCAAGCATAACACTCTAGACTCCATTAATCATATTGAGTTGATTATTCAAACTCCAAAATCAATTCTCCAATCGATCTTTGATTGGATTTTTCAACGAGTGCCATGAAAACTCTACAGAAAGGCCAATATAAATTAAGTTTTCGTGGATTTTCAATCAAAATTCGAGAAGAGAATTAATTTTGAAGTTTGAATATCAACACAATATTCGAATATTGAAATCATTAATGGAATCTAGCGCGTAAACGTGAGCCATTTTGATTGTAATGGAACGCAGAAGTTGAGGAATAAGCTAAAGGTTGCGCGGACTAGAGTTTAATCAGCCATTGAAGCCGAAAGCAGCCTGCCGCACGGGGTCCGTGTGCCTTCCGTCCATTTGATTTCTATGAAAATTGACAAATCCAAAATCGATTTCAATTTTGCATTTTCTATTTTGATCGAGTTCAAAAGTTGAATTTTCAATTTGGAATTCCTTGTTTTCCATGTTCACACCAAGGAAAATGGAAACCATGATGTGCATTTTTATCTTTTCAACTGCGTCAAAAAGCCAAGATTGGAATGATTGAAGTCATATGTTCAAGTTCTTAATACAGACAGTCAGCTTTTACTCCGAATTTTATTATGCCCAAAATTTACTTACCATTTTCAATTTTCTTATACATCTCAAAAAGCAAATCGAATGCCGACAAAAATATACGGTGGGGGAGGAGGGCCAATGGATGCAATTCCGACAGGGAAGATACGCTTACAAAGGCTTGGCTACTAAGAACAAACGACAACAAGACTACTGTAAGGCGTTCGTTGGAAGTCGAGAGTCAATGTTTTCCCGGGATGTTTCGCGTTTTACATGTATTTACTAGAGTGCTTTTAGTCACACTGTTGAATAGTTGACGTCACCTAAATTAGATAACTAACTTACTGTTTTAGGTGACATCATCTAAATTCAAAATTCACATGCCAACGGTCTGAATATCCGGGGGGGGGAACGATGATACAATCGACTGTCTCTACACACATTCTCTGGTAAGGTAAGCCCCCCCGAATTTGCACGACCGTTATTTTGGCGCGCGTTTACTATTTTAGGTGACGTCAACTAAATAGCTAACTAAATTAGATAAATTTATCTAACTATTCAACAGTGTGACTAAAAGCACTCTAGTATAAAACGAAACATCCCGGGAAAACATCGACTCTCGACTTCCAACGAACGCCTTACAGTAGTCTTGTTGTCGTTTGTCCTTAGTAGCCAAGCCTTTGTAAGCGTATCTTCCCTATTGCTTTTTTTAGTGGGGGGGGGGGGGACAACGTTCCCCTCCCCTCCCCTGTCGGAATTGCATCCATTGGCCCTCCTCCCCCACCGTATATTTTTGTCGGCATTCGATTTGCTTCGGAGTAAAAGCTGACTGTCTGTATTAAGAACTTGAACATATGACTTCAATCATTCCAATCTTGGCTTTTTGACGCAGTTGAAAAGATAAAAATGCACATCATGGTTTCCATTTTCCTTGGTGTGAACATGGAAAACAAGGAATTCCAAATTGAAAATTCAACTTTTGAACTCGATCAAAATAAAAAATGCAAAATTGAAATCGATTTTGGATTTTTCAATTTTCATAAAAATCAAATGGACGGAAGGCACACGGACCGCACGAATCATACCGAAATAAAAATTTTGACATACTATGATCTGGAAATGCGTGTACCATTCCGCCAATCGTTTTCCTTCGTCCTTAGAAATTGGTCAAGATGTCTCATCATGATGAATTCCTTCGATACTCGTAAGAGAGTCTCGAATTCTTTGACTGAATAAGAAACACTTAACAATTGTAGAACAGACCCCTGCCCCACGGTCCCCCCCTCCCCCCATGGTTTTCATGCGAGTTCTAAATTTTAAATTTTAAATTTAAAATCAATTTTCAAATTTCAATTTCCAATTTTGAAGTTTGCCCCATAATTTTCCATTTTGCATCTTCAATTTTTCCTGAACACTTTGAAATGCCGGCAAACAGAGCTGATTTCAATTTCTAAGGACGTAGGAAAACGATTGGCGGAATGGTACACGCATTGGATAGCACTCCTACAGTGGTATCTCTCTACCAAGGTGTATAAATTACCGAGCATCAAAATTTTGGGGGTTGGAGGATGATGAGGGGGTAACCAGGCAAAATGGGGTGGACTATCCTGCGGTCTAGCATCCCGTCCAGTTTCTTCACGCTGCTGAAACTGGAGATATAAGCACTTTCTCGAATAACATATTTTCACTAATTACAGAATGCATTAACTTTAACACAAGAACAAGTTGATATGACTGCAAGGCATTCTCTTGTTCTGAAAATGAGCAAAAACAATTAAGTGGTGCCATCACAAGCATGGCAGAATACGTCTCAAGGCTAAAATCAATTCATCGCGCGCACGTTGGCTCTTCCTTACGGCGCTTCATCTACTTAATACCCAACCTTTTAATTCTGATTCATGAGTTATTTTGTATAAAAAAGACCGTGCTTTTAAAAGCATTTGACAATAGTTTACAGCCGTTTAAATATGGACATTAGATGGCAATCAGAAACATGACAATATCTCTAGCTCTTCTTTAGGTGGTTTGCTTTTTGGTAAAATACTTCTTGGGCCGATTGAATTTCGATTTTCCTGTTATCTGCCCTGGGGTTTTTATAGCCGGAAAGACTCATATCTCTCGCCTTGAAGATAATATCCTCAGTTAACTGTGCATACTCAGAGAACGAGAAAATATCCGGACGAAATACTAGAGTAATTTAATAATTTAGCTATTTAGTTCAAGGAAACTGAATTCGTTATAAAACTAATAAAACACAATTGTTTTGAGTTGTAAGTAAGCCTTAGCATTTCTTTAAAATACTAAAGTAGATTAATTTTTTAAGCTAAAAGTCTAACCAAATTTTATAGAAAATCAGTATGAAGTAAGAATCATGTGGTCATGTGGAAAAAGTGGCAAAAATGAAGAGAAAATTCGATTCAGGAAGAAATACAAAAAAAATAACAAATATGAATAAATGCACGAATGACTAAAAAATGAATGAATGGATCATGAATTATTAAGTAAACACATTTTTGTTTGTTTGAAGAAAACTCGATTCCTTTTTAAATAGAATTTTTCCTAAGCAAAAAGAAAAAGGGCATACACTGAAGAAAATATACATATATATAGATATAAAATGAATGAACAAGGAAAAAACTAATTTTTTGTTTGCTAATAAATTAAAAAGCTTTAGAAAGCCTAAAATAAGGGTTTTATTTGTACATAGAGAGACAAAACTCGTTTGCTTACCTTTGCCGGCTTACCTCATGCAGTGATGAACAGGACAAAGGCGGGCGCCCTCAATATCAGTCAGTCTCACCAGTGTTTAGTTAGAGCCTAAGGAAAAGACCGTTTGAGTTCTCTCTACCTTAACTTACCCTGAAACTTCAGACCTCTCTTACTGACGTAATTGGAAATTGCCTCATTTGAAATAAAATAGAAAATCCTTTTAGAAAAACTCATTAGACTGGCTATGAAAGGATTAATGCTAAGACGTTTAGTAAGCCACGTTATGATAAAGTACAAAAAAAAAAAAAAAAAAAAAAAAAAAAAGGATTGGAGCTAAAGGACCAGAAACACACAGTTTAATGCCGCTATTCCGGACCAAATGGGAGAGAAGCTTACGAAGAATCATTCTACTGTCTACCCGTTAAAATAAAGATAAAATCAATGACGATAAGGAAAATAATACTCATGACAATAATAATGATATTAATGATAAGAGTGACGTGATTATGCTTCTTCAAGCAAATTTTTCTCGGAAAAAATTCCAAGCTCCTGGCAGGACATTAATGATATTAGCAATAAGAGTAATAAGACGATAATAATAATCATATTAATAATGTCATTAATTATAACAATAGCCTGTTTTCATGTGACGTCATAGCAGCCATATTGGTTGAACTTTACAAAAGATTTTTAATGAGTTCTCTTGTTATAGCAACTAACATGGCCGCCGTGTCTTTTGTTCTCTATATCTCATGAAGGCATGCACCCCAAAAAGCTAAGATTAAGCTAAAATAAAATGATTACACTACCAGGTATAATATCTCAGTGTATAGCTGCTTTAGTGTTAGAAACATCAAATTGCTGGTTACCATGTGACGTCACAGCGGCCATGTTGGTTGAACTTTACAAAAGATATTTAATTAATTCTCTTGTTATATCAACCAACATGGCGGCCGTGTCTTTTATCATGCTATTCTCTAGGGAATGATTGTAAACCAGCTTATATAGTAATAAAAATGATGATAATAATGTAACATAATCATAATCATAACAATGGTATCTATTTTGATCTATTTTAATTCTTATCGTTTAGATTCTTTTTATTTCAATCCTTTAAGTATTGAATATTTTTCAGTCCTAATGGTGGTAGTTATATAGAGTGATGCTAATGTTAATGTTGATGGTGATGTTGATAGTGATGTTGATGTTGATGGAGAAGGAGACGGTGGTGGTGGTAGTGATGGTTATATAGAATGTTGCTAATGTTGAAGTTGATGTTGAAGTTGATGGTGGTGGCGGATGGTCATGTTAATGGTGATGGTAAAATAAATAAATAAACCGGAAAAACAACCGGACTAACTTCTACATATGAAAAAGGAAACGAATAAAAAACTGAGATTATAAATGTCATTTAAATTCGAAACCAAACACTTAAGTGCCGTCAATAATGATTGAGGCGAGATATGCTTACAATCCTTCCACTGACTTGTGGTTCTTGGGTTTTACCGGTAATTTGTAATCCTTAAGTTTACAAGTAGATTGCCTTTAAGAATTGATGTAGGTAACGAGAGGATTAATCGACGCAGCTTTTAAATACACTAACAAAATAATAGAATGGACTTGGAGGGTTAACATTACGCAATAGTTAACTTTCTTAAAGAAAAACATGTTTTCGTTTTTGTCTTTTTCATTCTTCTTTTCATTCTTAAACTCTGTCATTTTATCTCTTTTTTTTTTTTTCGCTTTCTTTCTTCTTCTATTTTCTTTTTTTCTTTTGTCCCGCCATTTGTCAGTATTTTTCTTTCACGTGGCTGTTTCTAATCCACAAATCTAGTTCGTATACAAGGTTTCCGTCATCCTATCACTGTCTTAATGCTGTTTACTTAGCGCCTATATCACTGGCAACAATTCGATAATTTTTTTTTTTTTAAGCCAATAAGTACATAAATATTAATGATGATTACAAAAATGACGAAAGGACAATCACGTAGAATCATACGCGTTCTCCATTATCAGAAACTTCTCTGGGTGATCTCTTTGGGTGGTCTAATAGTCCTGTGAAAATCACTGGATAGTTTAGATTCATGTGAAACTAAACGCTGAGTGTAAAGCAGCTTGATCGACTTTACCGGTCAATTCTTCCACCATTGGCTCCGAAAATAATCCATCTTGGCTTTGTTATTCTAGAAAAGGATGAACAAGAGTTGCCAGTTTGTGGCAAAATTAATCATCCCTCTTGGAAAGATCCATTTGAAGTGAAATCCGGTTGTTTTCCATTGCACTGGGGACAAAGTTTGTGTGTCTTTCTAGTCCATAGCTTGGCCTTGCGAGGCCGTGAGTTAATTCCACTGCATTTTGGACTGTAGGTCAGTTGTTCAAGAACGCCTACTCAGTACTATCAAGGTTAGTTGAATCTATTTATTTTATGTTTTAATTTCATTTTTCACGTCAAGCTTCCTAAGCTTTCCGGATGTTGACTTCTTCGCTGTCAGGTAATCCTACCTCCACCTGATCATTTCATCTAAGAACAAACATGGCGCTATTGATTTTAACCGGCAAAACGTGAACTCTTTTTTACAGTTGTGGGGCATTTTAATTTAGGCCTTCTTTGCGCCTGTAATCCATAACTCACACAGGGTACTGTAAGAATTCGAAATGGATCTATCTACCGGTCTAATAACAGTAATATTTCAGAGATTTTGTTAATCGAAAAGTTTTTAGTTACTCCGTTTTCGAAAACAGAATAATGAGTTATATTATATAGGAAAAATTGCACGGATATGTCAAACTATTTTGACCATTTATGTAATTTTTAATTTGTAAGGAGAGAAGAGTCATTTCAAAATCAAAATGAAAATAAATAAATAAATAAATAATAATAATAATAATAATAATAAAAACGAATAAAAAAATCGATGAATAAAATTGAAAATAAAAGAAACTAAAAGACAGGAAATGTGACATAAAAAGATTAATGATCGACAAATAAAATGAAAAATGTAATCAAAGAAAAACAAGAAACGGAAGGAAAAAGGAAGAAGCATGGAAAGAAAAAAGAAAAGAAAGAAAGAAAAAAGGGAGGAAAAAGAGGTGAAAAAGAAGAAAAAAAGAAAAAATGGAAGGAAAAAAAACCCTCCGTGATACGTAATAAAGTATTCACGTTCACGAATCAATCCTTCGTTTTTGTAGGAGAGGATATAGCGAGATTAAAGCAAGAGTTGTTTCCATAATTTTACGACCAGAAGGAGATTTTCGCGCGTCACATGACAGGTCTATTCCAGTTTATCTCTAGTTTCAGACACTCAACTTCATGTACTTGAGGATATCCATAAAACCTTGCTATAAAATTACGACTCGAGTATAAACCATGAAAAGCATCTGCTCACTTTATTGCTCGACGTGAATAATAGATCTTTTACCAAAATGGCGGCCGCAAATTCGATTGAGTAAAAATTTAACTGAGTGAAAAATTAATACCAGCACAAGAAAGAGCACCTCAACTTTAGTAAACCTGCCAAGATTAATTTGATCAGTGTTAGGTGTCATAGCGGCCGAGAAAACATTTTTCAAAAATTGCCAAATTTACAGAGAAATATAAGTCTGGGGGTCACGCCATACCCCCACCCCCCAACCCCCACACACACACTTCTGGTATACCCACCGCTGGTGGACCCACACACTTCTGGTATACCCACCGCTGGTGAACCCACACTACTTCTGGTATACCCACCGCTGGTGAACCCACACTACTTCTGGTATACCCGCCGCTGGTGGAACTTGGTGTGATAGCCAAATCTTATCTATCATTCCACTGAAGTGCGATGACGTCATCAATCACGTGACTTTGTTTCGTCTTCCAATCGACGTGGTAAAAATGTAAAAATTATAGTCAACCCTTCGTGTCCAGACCAGTATCATTACGTCATAAAACACGTGATTTTGTGGCTTATTCGGCATTTTTTTCTTTGCCCGGCACCCGTTTTATTTATTCCCTCCCTCGATATGCAGCAATACCTTCGTATGCAAATTGCCCATTTTAGACCTCGTGGCATTCTCTTGGGAATTGTTCTTTTATTATGAAAATGTTAACCTATCAACATAAGAAAGAATTAATTCCCAAGAGTGGCATCACGTGGTCTCAAATGGGAAAGCAAACAACAAAGGTAAAGAGGTCTATTATTCGCTGTTTAGAGGCAAAGTAATGCAATGCCTGCGACCGTCGTGTCCTCTGATGTAATTTATAATCATCATCATCATCATCATAAGCTACGGGAAAGTTAATAAAGTCATGTGTCGTTATCCTTATCTTAGAAATGTCAAATATCGGATCTTACCGATTAATCGATGATAATTTTAGAATTTCGAAAATCCTATTATTCGACTCCTTTTTTATTTTGAGTTATAGATCCGACCAAACGGTGCCACAGCTATCAGAATAACTAGATAATTAATCACCAATATGACTTGACCACCAGTTGGAACTATATTTACAGGATTGTTTGTCCAAGACCACTCAATAGACCACGCGACATACTGTGGGTTAATGACGCCTCGTTTCAAGAGGCTGGTGCAAAATCGTCGGTGAAAAATAACCATCGTGGTGGCACTACAAGTACATCTCAAAAAAAAAAAAAAAAATGCAGGTACTTCAATTCTTGTCAGTGATGGATTTTATTCTGGACTGCTTTTTGTTTGTAGACTAATTAATTGAGAGAGAACTCTTATGTTTTGTGCATTGTAATTCTTTTTAAATTTATCCCTTATGTCCAAAACTACTCTCCTCTGATTCCGCCTGAATTTGATAACAGTCCAGCATTTTCAGGACCTCGTAGTAACGTTAATTATTTTAAGTCGAATCATCAGGGAGAATTCAATTTTTTTCTAAAGCAGTTGTGTGAAAGATTGTGGCTACGATACAATACTAATTTTCCGGAGGATGAAGAGTTAGGGAATACAGAAATATAGTGATGAAAGGAGCTGCCGTTCTCGGCTTTCCTTCACTCAGTTTGAGCTGTCATACATGCTGTTGTGAAAAGGCTAAGTACAGCAAGAACACACAGCTGCTAGTTGTTTTCAATGCAGATGTTGGACCGGGCCTGACTCTTGGCCCTCCACAGGTGTAAGGCCTCATCTCGTTGTTGGTTGTTTACCGGAAGTGAACCATTAGCAGACTCGTGTACCGACCGTGCACATGGACATTGTTAAGATAACTGAACTCTCAATAGAACTCTTACAAGGAGTGCATTATTTATCAGTGAAAATTCCGGTAGCCGTACCGTAGCTGTGCCACACTTTACCGTCACCCAAATAACGCTTAACGATACACGTGTTTATTAATATGCGTAAAAAGTACAAGGCTGAAAGGGGTTTATAATTATTTTACTGAGTTTGTCGTGTCTTGTCTTGCGGATGTCACTGACCTTTATCTCCATCTTGTCTTTCTTTTAGATATATTTTTAATTTTATTTTATCGCCACCGACATCAGTTTTTCTAAAGACTACGTCACCGGGCTGATAACATTTCACAATCATGTTCCACCATTTACAAGCTCAAATCATTTACTTTTTCTTTTTTCTTTTTTCTTTTACTTAATATACTCGCACTGTGCATATGAAGGGGCTAGTGGAACGGTATTGAGGTTTAATTGGCTTGCACTCTTGCTCTTGACCAGTTACAAGGCGCGAGAAATTCTATCATCCAATTACAGTTCTTAAAAATCGGTCATTATAGCAGCCCATGTTTTCACTTTGAATCGGGCTTCTTCGTGAAGGAAATTATTTTTTCGAAACACACTGCATATATTATTTGAAAGCCTTGTTAGTTCACACTAAAAGAAAAAGAATTCATTTTTCTCAATTTTGGGTAAAAGCAAAAGCCTCCAACGAGCTGTCTTTCCGGCCGGCATAGAAGAAGAACCGACCAAACTGCCAAGTCTGGCCAAAATTGGAAGTGTTTTGATCTGACTGTGAAAAACACATTAAAACCCTTTTAATTACACAACAGAATCTTACCCCGAGGCAGGATCTAAGTATAGCCTCATTAATAGAGAAACACCGTCGCTAAATGAGAAAAATTGTCGCTGGTATAATGTCTTGTTTACTAGACAGAAACCCTACCTGCCTGTACTTCGTCCCTAAGCACTACTCTCTTTACCACATCACGCTAATATCTCTCAAATTTGCCTTCTGACATAAGGATTACGTATGTCGTTCTCAAGATAAGATGTCGTATCTCAGAACTACACATTTGCAAAACGACGGTCTTTTGTTATTTTTTCTGAAAGCTAGCTTGAATTAATTGATTGTTTTGGTTTCTAGCTTATAAAGAAAAAGAAAACCTCCATGGTCAATATCAAGACTTCGCCGAGTCAATCATTCTAAACTTGCAAGCAGAGAAATAGGTTCGTAGCTGGTAGGTAGGTTGAAATGTTTTCTCTTGTATGTATGTATTCAGCATAGTGATGTACGATATTCTATCTAGATATACGCCATTATACTCAGTCACAGCTTGTGCTAATATTTTTCGAGAATTTTTCTCTTTTTTTGACTCTGAATTTCTCGAAAGCATAGTGCTCTTAGAGAATCAAGAATAGCAGTAGATAGTTAAGAAGCAAAATCTTCGTTTTTCCCAGCCTTTATTCTTCGAATAAGCTCTACAATATCTAGATCGCGAACTTCCGCTTTCATTCATCTCCAGGAAAAATATTTCCAATGAATACTGAGCGTGCACTCAGGTTCGTAATGAATTAAACTCCTAGTTCAATGCTCTTGCCAGAAAAAGGGGGAAAAAAAGCCATTTTCATGCGCTCCGGAGAGCATTTACTGTATCTCTTTAGCAGTCATCAGGATAACCAGATAAAATATAATTCAATATTTAGGATTTCAGAACTAAGTCTAATTTAATCGGAAGACTAGGCCTTCCCGATGGCTGATCTATTTTTACTGCTGCTGCTGTTGTTGTTGTTGTTGTTTTCCTGCGCTGGAAGAGTGAGACCGACGGTTTTGTCCGAGTCGTCTGGTTATTAACCTACAATAAATATAGATAATTCGATGTAATTATTCTCAAAAACTCAGTCGTTTTCTAGTATTTTGGGTTTTACCTCTCGTCATGTATTCTCTGGACGTTAAGTAAGTGGATTATAGAATTTAATACTTTGGCTGTCAGAAATTAGGGATCCATGGACCGACTGTGAATATTTGAATGAGAGATAAGGCAAACCACGGACAAACTAAACTTCATCTTTCGCACACTTAGTATAGGTAATCGCATGGGTCGAGTAAAATTAAGGACTAATGTGAAGAGTGTTTTCAATTAAAGTTTTGGCAAATTTAGCAAATTTGGCGACGAGAACAATTCCAAAACTTTGAAAACCCGAGTGAAAGTAATCCTTAATTTTACCAGGAACCTTGTGATTACTTTATTGTAAAATTGTGCGCCAAATTAAACCATGAAAAACGTAATGGAAGCCAATGAAGTTATAAGGCCCTCAGTTAAAGAAAAACCTTGATTGGCCAATTTCAACAACAAATCTTTCTCCGGGGACCGGGGGAAAGTGCTAAATTTAACACTACGTGAATGTTAAATTCCCCGTCGGTCCCGGGGGTCGGAGGGTGGCGGTTTCAATTGACTAATACATAGGGACAATTTAGATATTACTAAAAATGATCGAAAGCAAGGAGTTTTAAAATCGTTCTTAATGTACAATTCAAATGATTGAATTAATCCAAAGAAAAATAGAAAAATTCCTGAAATAATTTTTAATTAAAAAGTAAATTTGGAGGATTGAATTCAATTATTTTTCTTGGAGGTATTGACATTATTCTAAACATTCCGTGTTGTTCTATTGATTCAAAAAGGGAAAACGCTTATACATAGAAAAAAATAATAATAATAATAAATGTCGAAAAACAAAGGGAAAGCCAAAGAATACTCAAAACGAACCTTCTTTTTAATTTGGTATTATTGTCATTATTATCTTAGTCGAAATGCTAATAGAAGAAGAAATGAATAGATGGGAAAGGAAAGGTTTTGATTGCTGATGTTGTGTCTACTAATGAGACAAGAATAAGAACATGATCATAGTGGCTAGCAGGTGACTCGAATTGATAAAATATCTAGAATCCTTGCACTAAAATAAAATAAATAGGAATTTACAGTGGATTCCACAGAGTGGCTCTTCTTCCACTGATTTCCAAATGGAATTTTAGAAGTTGATTTTTACGGAGGGAGGAAAACCGGAGAAAAACCCTTGAAGCACAGGAGAGAACCAACAAACAACTCTACTCACATACAACACTGAGCACAGCGTAGCTCGAACCCGGGTCGCATTGGTGAGAGGCGAGCACTCTCACCGCTGCGCCACCCGTGCACTATTTTATGGCCTCAGTTAAGTTCGCTAACATCTTAACAGCGTTCGAAATAGCAGCTTGCCAAAAGCATAAATGCAGGTTAATTTTTACTACTGGTAGGTGAAAACGATTTTGAACTGCCAAATGGAAAATAAAATGGCATGGGAAGTTTTACTCCAGCCAAATTATTTATCCTGCCAAAAATAAAAAAATGTGTCTGACCACTTTTATTTGATTTCGAGCCCTGTTTACAACTTATCGCAGGAAATGCGTAGCAACAATGAATCGTAATTATTTGAAAACTTTCAAGTTCAACCGAAAACAAATAATGAGGTTGAAAACGAAACAAACTGAAAAAATGAAAAGTAAATGGAAAACTGAAGAATTGTAGAGTGAAATTTATTTGAAAAGGAAATTAGTACTCCAAGCAAAAACCAAGGGATAGAAACCTGCCGATCTGCCAAAAAATGAAGTCGTGAGAGAATTTTTCTTCAAAACAATCGAAAACCTAGACAGTGGGTGTTCGCCTTGATGTACTATTTACTGTCGGATTGGGAATTCGATTAGATAAAGATTAGAAGATAATCATACTTTTCTTAAAGTGGGCATAACAAGAGAAAAATTATCACAAGCCATATTGGATTGCTACTCTCTGATAGCAGGTATCATTGAAAGTCTCTCTCCATTAGTACTACTGAATATTGATAGTCGCTTTTCACTTTACTATATAGGCCTTTTTCTCAAGGTGCGAGCGCACTTTTGAGACCGCGAGGCTTAAAAAGTTTGACAGGCCGTGAGAAAAATGAGTGAATTGAAATTGAAACAATTTAATAACCCGGTAAACACGCAACTCTCAATGATTTTATTTTGTAAAATATTTTTGTATGAAGGAATCCGCCACAGTTGTTTGTCTATCTACGTAGTTTAATAGTGTCTTTCTCATTCTAGAGCGGGTTCAAGCCCACATTCTAAATTTAGATGTCTGGCTTAAAGCCAATTAGAATATGTGACAAGCCT
>WUAP02131866.1:0-13708 GCA_015163945.2 Stichodactyla helianthus | reverse complement strand
TGCAGAAACTGATCACACCCCTCATACTACTACAAGGTCAGGCCGTGTCAGCCGCCCTCCACTACGTCTGGACATGTGAACACAAACATTGTATTCTGTTATAAGACATTTGTTTTATCCAAGTTGATAATGGACTATTTATGTCATGCATTAGAGTTAATGTTGTTGTATAAAAAAAAATAAAAAAATAAAAAAATAAAAAAAATAAAAAAAAAACAAGAGAGAAAAAGGGAGATGTGGTATTATGTAAATTTTAGTGACGTAAGAGTCACGTGATTTCCAGTAAAATCACTTGTTGAACCACATGTTGGTCTGTTGTGTTGACTCCAAATTGACCAGTATTTTAATCCTAAAATACCTAATATAACACCTAAGATGATGAGTAAAATACCATGAAATTTTCCACGTCCAGTGGAAAAAAATAAAAATGTAACCCTTCCTCCAAATTTAGTGCATGCCACCCCCTTAAAATAATGATAACTACCAAATGAACAAAAAATTAAAGACCTTCAGCTTATTTTGACTTTCAATTGGAACAATAACTGGAAGTTATTTTTGATTGAGGTTGAGAGTTTATAGGCAATAACAAGGGGAGATATATTGATGATCTCCACGGTATATGCATGCTGGGAAATTATATAGGAAATGTACAGGAGATTATTATAGCAAAAGATTCCTCATTAACAAATAGAATACTTTTTTTCAGGATGACAATTTAATATTTCAAGGATAATCCATGCAAGGTTGAGCTTATCCAATACCATTCTTTAGTAGGCAGTTCGAGTTTTGAAGTTAATGGATGTTTGTTTAGAAACAGTCAGCTGTGCAACAGCTGGGTGACAGTGAAGTAATGGTGTGATGTCTTACCAATCATTGGCTGACAAGACATCTAGGGCACTGTTCTTGTGTTTTACCTAACAACAGAACATTTTGTCACAGTCCATGTGTAGCTACTATGGATCATTGAGCATATTGAAGAATATAAACTTGAATTCTATTGATTTTGATTTGTACTCTGATTGGTTTACAAACTCAAGTGACCATGAATAGAGTAGAACCACAGTAATTGGGAATAATGGACTACCAACAGTTTCTTATGATCAGAGACATGAGAGCATTGCTTTTACTCTTCCAGGATAGCCTTTGTTTGTAGAGTTCTCCACACCTAGTAGTTTTGCAACAGCATGATGCAATAAATGTGTCCTACTGTAATCCTCCCAGCTTTGTTTTTATAAAATAAACACCTTTCTGCAAGACAATAAATAAGATAAATAAGATTGGTTTGTTTACAAAATTTTGTGTGAGATACCCTCTTCAGAGGTTTTCACTGTGTGCAGGATTGAAAGTCAAGTTTTCCTGACAACCCACCCTCCAATCCTCCTCCACCCCACCAGCTTAACAAAGATAGATGTATTATATAGTATGACTAAACAGGAAGAAGGGAAAAATAATCTCAGACACCCTTGGATTCTACTGTAACTGATTTAAATATTAGAAGCAATATTGGCTTTGGCTGAAAAAAAGTATATTTATTATCAGGGACTGGTCATAAAAGTGGGGGGTAAAACTGGATTTGAAGGAGCTCTTTTTCTGCTAGCCAAGGTATAAAACAAGGTTAAAGAAGTGATAACCCCTCCCCAGTTTCTATGCCCATCCTCTCTAATGTACAGTTTTATAGACAGCCCACCCCTTTCAAGAAGTTCAAAGTGAGTGATCCACCACCTGTTTCTACACCCCCTCCACCCCCTCTCCTTTATTTTATGACCAGTCCCTCACTACAATTACCTGAATTCCAGCATGTGACATGTTAGTGGAGAAACTTCACTCAATATTGCGAATAACACGGTACCAGCGAAAAAGGTATTAGTTTTCCCAGTTATACAAAATAAACCGTCCTTTTCAGCCATAAGAATATTCTTATAATCACGTACGTAAGCTTACCTCGTACTGATCTTTTATTTTATTTTCATCGACTTCATCTTTCTGCTTCTGGAATTCTCGTCTTATTTCTCGTCTGTAATATCCCTTGTCAGTGTATCGCAATGTTCTGCTTTCCTTCATCAAACTTCTGTACAAGCTAAGAACCATCTTTGACCACTCTGCGGATGGGATTCTCATCTCTGCATAAAAATAACAAGTTGAAAGAAATGGATGAAGGACTAATGAAAATGAAGTATCGCTGGCTCAAGCTCTGAATTTTTACCCACAGCAAGCCCAATCACAGTGCTTCAAACAAACTACCGTAGCTCCGTAGCCTATATTTTTGATCCTTAAAATCTTGAAAAGACATATTCTTTCAGCTCTCATTATATTTTTTTCGTTAAGTAGGAATTTTTTTCTCATTTCCAGTGGTTTTTGTGAGCTGACATCAGTCGCTTGAAAAAAAGTGGGACAAGTTGTGATGCCTATGGAATCTTCTTTGCCCTAGGCTACAACGCTTCGTTCACAATTGAAATTATCATATTAAAATAAAGTTGAAGTGATTTTTTTTAAAATCTAGATGTTTTAAAGTTAAAATTGACGAATTATTCACGGTCTTTTTTTACTGTCAATTTTTTTACTGTCATTTCTTTAGGTTAAATATCTCGAGAGTTTCTGTGGTTATCTTTTTTACTTTTTCTCGCCAAGCTTAGTATTTTGAGCATAAGAATGAAATTATAGATAAAATTCCGAATATTTTTCTTTTCCAGTTGGTTTATTTGCAGGTACCACTGGTTTTGCTGTGGTTTTCTGTTTACAACTTTTTGGCCGGGGTAGACCTGGGTACTATTTATGTATTTTAAAAAAGCACAACACTCCTTGAAGAGGTGAAGGTCGATATTGATGGATGACTCGTACCATGGCATGCCCTTTAGCGCCAAAAATATCCCTCGGTTTTGCCAAAAACGACCTAAGCAACACCTAGCATGTAGGGCGAATTGATATTGTGACGAAAGGACCCGAAAATGTCAGTGAAAAGCCGTGGTTTGGAACGCGAAGAGCTTGGTTTTGGAAAGAGTGACGAGTGGAAGGCGTTATTTGAGACGAGTGAGTCAGGTACAATTGTATTATTTATACCAGTGTAATCTCTATGGAAAAGTTATCTATTTTCTTATCGTTGTTTGATATGTGGTTTTAGCCGACTCCAAGCTGAGAAAAAGGAGTCAAAGCCCGTCCAAAGCAGTGCAATTTGACTTAAAAGGTGGGTTGTTTTCCTAGTGTACAATGATGTATCTCAGTGGAAAGAGGTTTAGAGTTTCGCCGAACTATCGATAATTCAAAAATATAATATTGGTACCTGTAAATAGTTGAAGTGTCGCACAACCACGATTGAGGTCCTTTGATTTATCTTATTCTATATTATTTATTTGAACATTTGAGCTTTACTGTAAATCCAAGAGGAAACTGTATGGATTTTAAGGTCAACCTTCAGTTGTTTCGAGAAAGACGCGCTCTTACGTTTTATAAGCTTACATGGTTGACGTTGAAAGGAGTTGCCAAGTTACACCAAGACTCAAACTTGGAGCTGTCGAAATTAGGCACAACCTGCTAAAGCGGTTTGGTATACAATTTAGCTATAATAAATGGGCTTATATTTGTGATTGCCAAAAGATAGAGATTAGTGCATGGATCTGTATTAGTGGACTCAGCATGTTATCCGTGGATCCCCTTTTCCGATTACAAACTTTACATTTCCTGCTTGCTATTTCCTCCATTATCGCATGAGGGGTCAACAGTGATCAGTATTTTGTCTTTATTACAAATTTTGTTACTGAAAAATTGTGTTGCCAGTGTAGTAATGAGGCTTTGTTTGATTTAGAGCGCAAACACTAAATCCATGAAATAAAAACTAAATAGTTTGTACATAATAGTCTCCATTTAGCCGCTGTCACTCAACCAGAACAATACACAGGAGAGTATGTGTAGTTACCAGTATAATAAAGAGTTTATATGAAATCACTGATGAATAGATCTTGAATAAAGGATGAGAAGTAAAGTGATTATGAAGAGAATGTCTCTTGTGTTTTTGATGTCCCCTGTGTATTGTTCTGGCTGAGTGATAAATAAAAACCATTTAGTAACAAATAGATTTTATTTCATGGATATAGTGTTTGTGCTCTATGCCTTACTATGTAGTGTCATTGCTATTTTTTGTGACATTTCCCATATAAAGAATTAAGGCTATAAAGGCCATGTTTCTTAGATGTAATGTAGCAAGCAACCACGAAGTGTGACGTGTCAAACTTGTTTTTATAAGTTATATCTCAGATGTTTGACATGAAAAACTATCAAGTTTGATGTGTGAAACTTTATTGCCAGCACCAACAAATAACATTGAATTTTCAAGGTTTATGAGCTTTATCTTTATAGAAGTTTCAAGACATTGTATGAAGTACAGTATATATTTTAAGGTAAATACAGTAATTAGTTTTAAATCCATTGTGGTTTTTGTAAAACATCTCAAAACTTATAAGATAGAGTTCATGAACTTTGTACATTCCACCTGCAAACAAATAGTTTGTTGGTGCCAGCAATAAAGTTTCACGTCAAGCTTGATAGTTTTTCATGTCAAACAACTGAGATACAACTTACAAAAACAAGTTTGATACGTCATGCTTCATGGTTGCTTGCAAATGGAGTAACCTTAAGCCCATTGCATGCTATATATCATGAATATACACAACTGACTGTTCCAGTATTACCATATTTACTCAAATGAACACCTGATGTTTATTTGAAACTTGTCCTCATAGACCCAGTGTTTATTCATACCCAGCATTTATTACCTAAAAGTACATACATCTAAAAGTCTACCCCATTGCCCTGGCATTTATTCAAACCCACTGTTTATTTGGGGCCCACAATCTTGGACAAAACTATTGGGACTTTTTTTGTGAACCTAACTATTTTAAGTTTAAAAATGCCTGACACTCCCAACCCCTTACCCTCCCCATACAATGTTATTTTTCTGGTTGCCAAACCCAAATGAAATCCCAAGGACCAACCTTGAGTGGGAGAGATGGGGATTTGTGGTATGAGAGTCAGACGTCTTTTGGTTAGAAAAGTACAAAAAAAAGTCCCAGCAGGTACAAGATTGCAGCTTTTAGTTGAATAAAGCTCCCATTCCTAAGAAATACAGTGTATGTTTCAAATAATATCAATGCTTACTTAGATATTCAGGTTGAGTAGAATTGAGGCTTCTTTTGTTTCCCTGATGCATCAATCCAGATCTTATTGTGTGCAATCATTCACCCAAAATATCTAAAATGTCTTTTTAAGGAATTATCATTAATTATATGCTGTGCCGAATTGTTCCAAGCTGGATTAAAGTCATGTTGTGGTTACTACATGAGCCATGTGGTATCAGATGTTAGACCGCAAGCCAATAATGAAAAGTGACAGTTTTAAGATATAAATGAATATAGATGTAGCTTGAGTATCATGCTCTGCAAGGAAGTAGGGGGGAGAGGGAGGAAGATCCCTGTAGACCCCTGAAGGCCTTATACTTAGGCTAATATAGATGTATAGTCTACTATGAGATGCCCAGGAAATGATTTTGATTTCCCATGCAATTAATTTGGGATTAAATTGAAAACGTGCTACCAAACCCAGTAACTTAAAAATTATGTCCTGTTATAAGTCAGAATTGATTGTAATTTTTGGGTTTTATGGCAAATTGGAGATCATGAAAATTTTTCTGTAACAGTCATACCAGTACTAATTCACTTTGTTAACATTTTGCAGGCTCATCAAAAACAACTAAAGTGCATCCTTTGAATCTGGATTTAACAAATTTTGAAGTGCCTGGTGCTGAAGAGAGTCGCTATGTTCTGACAAGCCCAAGATCATTACAGGTAATACAGAACAAAATGAAACTGATCTGAGAATTAGTCATGTCCTGACTTAGATCAGCCCAGAGATTTTCTCAGGGTTCACTAATTGAAAAAAAAAATTCATATCCAGTGATACATTTCCAATACTTGAAAAATCTCTACATTTATTTTACTTGATACTTGCCTTTTAATTTTTTTATTATGTATAGGTTTCATACTTTGTGGAAACATTAGAATCCATTTGATTGCAATTCAACTTAGTCCTAAATAATTCTAAAAATTGTCCTTATCAACAGGCCTGTGCAAGATTCGGAGTCAAGGTACAGCAATGATTAGATTTCTGTTATAATTCAATTCCAATTTAATCATTTTATCCTCAAGTTTTACATCATCAGATTTTAATTTTCATGTTACACAAAATGACCCAGCATGTAGGTCCCATCCCTACACTTGCTGTGGGACTTCATGCTAATAATTTATAATTGATATGACAACTGAATGTTGTGTTGCATTGACAGCCTATTGAGTTGCTGCATAAGTCCTATGAAGAATTCATTGATGAGTTTGAAGCACTGTATGATACAAACTACTCACATGAAGCTATCTATGAAGTATATCAAGAGCATGAGAGACAGCGAAAAAGTGAGTTCACACGTGCATCTAAATTGTATAATAGAGCACATTTTTTCATGAAAGTTCAATATGAATTCAATTCACTGACAAAATTTTTTTCTTCTACTAGCAAAATAAGCAAAATGACTACCAATAAAGTTTGTCATGTATCAAACACAGGAAAGAGTGTTTTATATGATATACAAACATCAAGAAGTGGGTTGGAAAAACAAGGCACAGCTGAGTTTTTCTAACCAACATTTAGGTGTTTGGATAGAGGATGAAGCACTCTTTCAAGTTTTTGATCTAGCTTCTCAAACCATGAATAATTCTAGGGAAAAAATCAAAGTGAAAATTGGCCAAATTATATGCTAATTAAGATCACATATCCAAACCACCATCATGGTAGTTATTTACTTTGCTTTCTCCTCATTAATTACATGTATTCAACCTTAATCCCCTCTCCATCACTGCTCTGTCTGTTTTAAGGCCAGTTTACATGGCACAACTTTTTCTTACAACTGACATGTGTGATCTGCTTATGCCATGCTTACAACACAAATTGCTTCATGTAAACAAAAACCTACAACCTTTTTCTTGTCATACACAACAGTTGTAAGACTACATGTTTGTACATGTATGCAGATGTGAGAGAATTTCATTGTGGTTTGAACTACAACCCTCTATCTAAAAGAGATAACACACTAGCCGAGATAGCTATACTTTTTAGTTATGTACATGTAGTATCCCTTCTGATCCTGCTGTTAATAATTCATTAATCACAGGAAAGTTAAGACTTTGCCAAGAAGAAAGAGAGAGAATTATAGCTGAACAAGAGAGAAGAGAAAGGGATGTCATTGGAGACTTCACAAAAAGAAGTAGTCACTCTACCTCAAAAGGTTACTGTACATGTATGCCTCCCTTCCCCTAATCAATAAATTTCTGGTTAGCCTTCTAGTAAATTAATCCAGACATGAGAATAAACTGCTTCCAAGTTCTCGAAAAAGATGCATGAAGGAGAAGGTTCCTGTGAAATCACACTTGGTGGCTTGAAATGACAGAAATTCCTTCAACTTGTACTGTTGCTTACATATAAAAGTATATTTTTTACATGTGGACCACACACAAGTCACAGAGAAAAGAGTGACAACTGAACAAGTCAGTTTCACACCAAGCATGATTTCACACAAAACCTCACCTTCATGCATTTTTTTCTTTCTTTCTTTCTTTCTTTCTTTCTTTCTTTTTTTTTTTTTTTTTTGAGAACTCAGAAGTGGTGTATTAAGAACTATTAACCAATCCTAGGATTTCAAACTGGTAATAAATAATGTTCAATCTTAGTTTTAAATTGATTAATAAATTGCAAGTCTTCATGATTATTGTATCATTTATTATGCAATTTAAAATCAAAATTTAAGAAAAGTTACACCTTCAGCTGATAAAGTTGCAGAATGCAAATGATTTTTAGTATTTATGGTACAATCCTTTTTCACAAGCTCATGATTATTCATGTTTTGATAAGTGTTTGGGTTTTTGGGTTTTTAATAGCTATCATTGTACTTCAGGAATTCTATTGTGGCCAGTGTTGAAAATATTCATTGTTCATAAATATTTAATATTAAATGCTTAGACACAGTGTTAATGAATGGTTTGCTTTACAACAAACTGGGCATACATTAAGACCACAACTCGTAATCTCAATTCATACTTTTCCCACGACATGGAGAACTGCCGAGTATTGTACGACTTCAGTGATATTTTCTAATCTCCTCTTTGTGCTTTATTTAACCGCTTAGATATTGAAAAACAACAAGTCCTGAGAAGCACTTCATCACCAAGTCTGCATTCTGACAACATTCCAAGGGATAACCGTCTGAAAGACACTAGTAAAACACCTTCTGTAGAGCGGCACAGTATTGTGTAAGTTTTATCTCCGCTTTTTTTGTTTGCCTATTTGCTTCTTTCTTTTCCTTCTTCAGTCCTTTCCTTCCGTCCTTCCTTCCTTCCGTCCTTCCTTCCTTCCGTCCTTCCTTCCTTCCGTCCTTCCTTCCGTCCTTCCTTCCTTCCTTCCGTCCTTCCCTCCCTCCCTTTTTCCCTCCCTCCCTTTTTCCCTCCTTTTCTTCCTGTCTGGTTGCCTTTCATGTTTTCAGCATGCATTACAGGGTTCAGTACGCGTTTTGGAAAGTCTCGGATGGTTTTGGAAATTGGTAAAACGTTTTTCCACGAATATTAAAAGTTTTGGAAAATCATGTTCTAGATTACTTGGCTATGGAAAGTCGTGTAATTTTGTTTACCATTCAGTAAATAAAACAATAAATAATTGCCTTGTTTGGATTTCAAACATTTGCATTCCACGGACCATTCAAGTCATTGGTTATGGAAATTTTAACAGCCAAAGCTGTACGAAACCTGGTATTAGCACAGCCAGGAGTTTTTTCAATGATTATATCTATATCGTTTTTCTTTTTTGATTATACACGTGAACTTTATCGACAGTCCTTTTTTGCCATTATTTTTATCTACTTTTTCAGAAGGAATGGTTATGAAGAAACAAATACTGATCGATCTCCTGCGTCTGGCAAAACAAAACTTGGGTAAGTCAAAGCAAGGGCGAATCCAGGAATGTTTTTAGGAAGGGGTGCACCCAAGGGTTTTTGAGGGATGGGTGCACCATTTATGTTCGGTACTCGAGCAGCAAAAATAGATAATAATAAAGCCATAATTGACTGCAAATCGCTCATCTCACCGGGGGGGGGGTGAGCCGCACCCGCTGCACCCCTCCTCTGGATCCGCCCCTGCAATGAAAAGCCGGCAAAGTTGGTTGGTTGGTTCACATGATCGCTGAAGACCGCTATTGATCGCCGTTGTTCATCCAAATCACTCAACCCTTTGGTAGTTGAAGATTTCGCTGACGATCACTGGTCAAATTTTGGACGAACGGTTATGAAACGGTTTAATTTTAGGGAAACTGAAAGTTTTACAATCCACAGCATGCCATACCAAATGATTTTTTAATCAAAACAAAATTCTCATACTAGTAATTCTCTTATCATTAGATCGAACGAAATTTAATTCATTCTTAGGAAAAGTCAGAGTTTCACTGCCCACGACACGAAAACTCGAGCGGAAACATCCGACTCTGATACGAGCGAAGGCCTGGCCAGTCCTCATGTCAGACGAGTACGCAGTCAGTGGTCGATTCCAAAGACCGGTTCTCTACCGTCCTCGCCCAGGCTTACACGGCGTGATAGTAATCGTTCAACAATAGGCTCTTTCAATCCATTGGAAACCAAAAAACAAAGCCGTACTATGTCAACTGACAGCATATTGAATGCCGTTGGAGGAAAGAGAATGTCTAACAAGGTAAATTCGAAAAACTTCATCGAAAAACGATCATTTCCTTGACTTGATTCATTCATTCTTTCCTTTTCTTGTCTCATTGTTTGTTTCGGAACTGTTTTCTCACTTTTTACAATACCTTCCAAATATCTCGTGCTGATTGGCTATTTTTGTTATCATCAATAAAAGGACAGACAGGAATAGTTGGTCAACGAGCACGCTCTTTCCGTTCGTTTTAATCACTAAAAACGAGTAGTTTTTTGTTTTTGTTATTGTAAAAAACGAACTGCCTTCTGTTTATTGTGTCTGTCCCCTTATTGACAATAAATTTCGTCATCACATTGTCAAAGTAGCCTGCGGATCCACTACTTCGACGATGTGATGAGTTTTACGCAATTTAAGAGGATTCAATCAATAAGAGGAAAAAAGCAAATAGAAACAGATGTGAATTACTTAAAATTATATCTTTCGCTACACCAAGCCTTCCTCTGTATGCAGTATGTTGGCTTTGAATTTTTTGTACCTGACGGACTGTGAATTCAGCTACATTTTTGTTCTCTTGATAGGACCAGAAGATTATCGACCTAATGCTTACGCGTCACGAGGAAGCCCAGCGATTAAGACAAGACAAGATGATGTTGGATCTGGCCTGGGATGATCAGAGACAACTAGAAGACGACTTGCGTCGAGCGAGGATGAAACGGTATCAATCTGAACTGTACGAGCAATACGCCTCTAAAGATATGAAGCAGGTTGGTAATATTGTATTTTAGAGAAAGATTGGCTTGAATGGTTGGACATGCAATGTAAATGTTATGCGCAACAGGTGCTGGCAACAGGATTTTAGAGGGATGTCACATGGTGCAACAAATTCTAGAAAACGAGCGCAGCGTTTGCCTTCGTGTGAGGAATTCAGGGGCGGATCCAGAGGTGATAAGGGTAGTGACTAGTCACTCCCTTCCCACTTTTGCACAAATAAAACAAGTCTGTTTATAACTGAAAACATTTATCCGGATAACCTTTCACTCGGTTTACTTTAAGGTTTTAAAATTCCTATTAATTTGAGACGCCATTTTTTCATCATTTTCCAACCTGTATCCTGTAACAGTCGGCCCCCTTTTTTAAAATTCCTGGATCTGCCACTGGGAATTTTGTTTTGCGCAACGTTCTAGAAGTTGATTTTGATTCTACGCGGCTACTGCAGGCTTGCAGGCTACTCTGTGTGCAACAGTTGCACCGTGTATCCGAACCAAACATCCTAGTTTGATAGCGTGCAAAAATCTCAAGAAATGTACTATTTGAACAGGAGATCAGGGTATTTTTAAGTTCTTTTTTGTTCTTTGTTGCGCTAGATTAGCACTGTCTTGAATCCAGACTTCTCCGTAAAGATCACAGAACTAGAAAATATTCGTGCAGCATCGCACAGAACTACGTCTTTAATAGGACATTTGCACCATGGCGTCATTGACCTCTACTACCAGAATCCCTTGCGCACTTTCTTTTGTTTAACTAATTACCACCAATTGTCTTGCTATTCTCGTGTGGGAATGCAAATTTGAATAAGAAAGAAAATCCGTGAAGCATTCTGGTAGTACTGGTCAAATGACGCAATCATGCAAACGTCCTATTGTGAATATTTTCCCTCTTGCTTCCGTGACCGGAATCGTACTTGTTGTTTTTTTCAGTTAGAAGCACGTGCCCGAAGAGAGAAAAAAGAACGAAGATTAAAACAGGAAAAAGAAGAAGCAATCCGAGCAAAACAATCTCTCTGGGAGCAAGAGCGTCAAAAGCAAGAAAGAACTTTGGTAAGAATTTATCGGTTTTTGTCCGTATATTCTACACGTCATATCAGAATGGCCCTTTTTTACCTGACCACCTTTTTATTTTGTCGTGGGGTCGGCATAATTGGGGGGGGGGGGGTAAATTATCTTGAATAGTCTTGTAGGGTGGTTATTAAGTTGTAGAGGTGTGAAGCTAAAAGTCTTGGAGGTTGTAAGAGGGATTATGAAATTTTTACTCTCCACACAGAGGGTGGTTATGAAATGCTTTTTAGCCAAGGTTCCAAAATATTCCGACCCTCCCCCATGCCATAATCAAGAAAAGGCCCCTTAGAACTCCCTCTACTCCTTCCACCAATCCCCTCCCTCATCCGATGTGGCAGTACATCAACACGCGCGTGCGCAATTTTACATGTGACAAAAGAATACTAGCGAAACTGGTAGAGTCAGGATCTGTTATTTGGCGTTCGTCTAAACAGTAGTGTAGTAGCTTGTAAGTCTCTCTCTAGTCTGTAAGATACCTATATTTATAGTACAGATTTGCGTACCTGGCTATAAACAAGTTTTCCAGCTAGCCTAAATAATATAGGAATAATTAAGCATAACTAGACGTACCAGTTCAAGAACAGTAATCCTAAAGGACTCTTTGTTAAGGGATTGGTATAACAATCCGTCAAACAATAGGAATAGTTTTCAAAGTGTAAACAAACTGTAGTATAGAGCATAAAGTCTTAGTCGAAAGTAAGTGAACAGTTTCTAATTAAAAATTCAAGTATGCTAAAAGACTACATGTACACGGTACTACAGTAACTCTATTGCGCAGGGCAGTAAAACTAGTTTAATGAACAGCTGAGGGTCAAAGGTCGAGTAATTAATGTGTTTGCTGAGTTTCCGAACTAATAAAACTCAATCAGTGACCATTGTTACGAGGTGTTTTACACGGTCAAAAGATGTGTACCAGTGATTATTCTATTGTACTACTTGGTACAAAGTTCTCAAAGTTAAAAGCTGTTGTCATAGGAACTTAGTGACGAATGATACTGATTTTTGGGCTTCATGACACATACAACTATTACTTCGTAAGTCTAATATTACGGACCCTGTTACACGGTGAAACTTTTAGCTTAAACTTGTGTGCAACGGTCTTGCGAGACAAGTTTTACGGGGGTGTTACAGGATGCAATGGTGTTGTGAAACTTTTTTCCAACAAGTTTCGGATAAAAGGTAGGACTGCTTTCTACTTTATATGCAACCGAAACTTGTGTCGCAAGACACCCTCTGGAAACAACTTGTCTTGTAACCCTGTTGCGCACAAATTTCAGCTAAAAGTTTCACCCGGTGTAACAGGGCCTTTAAGATGTATCTTGTACCGTAGAAGGATTTAGACTGACTGACTGACTTCACTCCACCAATTCCTCCCCGCACCAACCACCATCACTACCTTCCCAAATGGCAGTACACCTACACACGCACGCCCTTTCATATACGTACCGCGTAAATCACTTTATTTCTGCTTTCATTTTAGGCCAATAAAATCCAACTGAAGCGTATAGCTGACGCCGAGAAGAAGCGCCAACAGGTAATCAATTACGAAAAAAATTTCCTTAAAGGTTAGGTGACACTAGAACAAGGACAAAAGCATTACGGCCAAACTGTATGGGATGGCACAAGGATTGCCGTACTCAGACAAAAAGTATAGTTTCTATCAGTTTCCTACTTCTACCAAATCTGCTTTGGTTAAAAAAAAAACTAATATTCGTTACGTTCCGTGACCCGCAGGAGGAAAAGCGACGACAAAAAGAACGCGAAGACGAGATGAATCGTAACATAGCGTACCTTACAATGCTGGACAAACACGAAAGAGCCATGCGCAATCGAAATCGTAAAACTACACACGAACAGCTGGTAGGTGTTGATTGATATAGGAGAGCCTTCATTTTTTTTAATCGGGAGGGGGCTGTTGGTTCTTTTTTTTTGGGGGGGGAGGGGGCACCCCAAAAATTTGGGTTAAAAGAGAGGGGCCAGCCGAAAATTTTGGCGATATGATACGGATAAGTGAATAAAAACGATATCAAACTCTTAATATGTGATAGAATTTTATGATATTGTTACTGTAGATGCTATAAAATTCAAGGATAATTCATTGGAGGCCTCGGGAATTCCACG
>WUAP02131855.1:0-13711 GCA_015163945.2 Stichodactyla helianthus | reverse complement strand
TGTTTTTAGATTAGTGGGCCAAGGTGGGTGGGGTGGGGTTTGTGGCTTAAATGTGTTCCCATTATTTTTCCCGGTGTATTTTGTAATTTTTTTCCCCCCCCCCCCCCCCCCCCCCTTTTAATCTTCATTTCATCTTTCCGTCTCCTTTCTTTTACCAATTTTCCCCAGAAATATTTAATTCACGGGGAGCGCACTTTACCCTCTTCATGCATTATCTTTTTCGAGAACTCGGAAGTGGGCTATTCAGCGGTGTAACACTTGCTAACAAATTTCTATCTTGATCAGTAAAAGACACTGTTGCCATGTTGGATGATAGGACAAAAGAAACCTCATGAAAGACATCCAACATGGCGGCTTTGACGTCACATGCAAACCAAGAAGTAGTCGTCACAGTTCAATGTCAAATCTAAATGGGCCATTATACACTGAGACTGATTAAGATTATTCCATCTTTATGACATTGTATAAGTGTGCTTCTCTTTCATGTTTTATAGAGCTGTGAAGGTTTTTCTTTTCTTTTTCTTCATGGCAGGAATTGTTGCACAGAATCCTTATCGTTGCTGGTGGAAGATAAATATGTATATAATGTTTCTGGCTTTATTTGAGTTAATTTTCTATGGCAATGGACCCAGAAATACGTCACAACTCAAAAGCTTTACAGGAAATATCTAACTGTATCTTAAGAGGGCCTACATGCATTCCTTTTGAAGACTATGTGCTATCTGTCCTAAGACGATGCCCTGGCACATGCAGAGTAGATAAGACAAATTTCAGAATTTATGCACCGTCTTCCATAGTAAAGCAGTTTTGTGGCTTAAATCACGCACTCGGGGTATGCTGCAACACTCAAATGGCTTCCCATTGTTTTTACAAATATTTCATCCAATCAAAACAGTTGCGATAATATACGGTACTTCAAAGTAAGTGACCAAAAACTTTGACCACATTATTGTGTTTACATTCAACCGACATTTTATATAGTTTCGCCAAATTTGTTGCATTTTTGGCTGGCTTATTTAGGTTTCCTTGATGCTCTTCAGATGACGGATTCTCTTCCAGTTATTTCCAAGTCTTGCTCATCGGAGTTATCATTATTTTCACTTGGTTTTTCCTGATATCCTCTCAGAAGATACCTGCCATCGCGCTCACAGCGACTGGTCAGTCTAACTGTATTCGTGGTGTTCCTGGAAGGAGTTTTTCTCAACTTTTTCTTTCTGCAGCGATAGCATTTGAGCGCTAACTTGAATCCTTCTCTAAAATTCTCACTGAAGATGGCATAGATACAAGGGTTTAGGGCCGGATGCGCGCGCATGACGAACATACACAGAAAGACTAGCCAATTGGGAAAAACGACGATAGCATTAAAGTATCCCCATAAACTAATGATCTGAATTGGCAACCAACAAATAACAAAAACCACTACTACTGTCACCAACATTTTCACGACTTTTTTTCTGGATTCCAAGATTTTTTTCCCACTGAGGTTGAGCTGCCCTTCTCCTATGGCCTTGCGAGTCCAGAGCTTTTTCGATATGATGGAATACACAATGGTCATGGCAAGAAACGGGATACAATACACAACTATAAATAAAACAATTGTGTAAAGTTTCCCTGAGGTTTCTGCATCGAAGACCGGCGACCAATCTTCAGCACATGTAAAATAGTTATCGTACTTGACCACCTTGTAGGCGTACAAAAGTGGAGCAGCAACACTAGCTGATACAAACCAAACCAAACCCAATAAGAATATGAAAGCTCTTGTAGTTAAAATACGCTTCAAGGGCATCATGATAGCGAAGTATCGATCAGCTGCTATCGCGGCAAGCGTAAGAACTGAAGCAGCCTGGAGCATGTACTGACTGAAGTTCACCGCCTTGCAGCAGAATTTAAAGAAGAAGGACTCCGAGGACCAAAAGTAGTTGAAAATATGCATGAAGAAAAACGGCATGGTGACCACAAGGTAGAGGATATCCACCACAGCCACGTTCATGATTAGATAGTTCGTTACCGTTCGCATTTTTTTGCTCTGAAGAATTGCGGCGACGACGAGCGAGTTGCCCACTAGTGCCACGATGGTGACAACAGCACAAGCAATTGCCTTTACGGCTATTATTCCATCGCTATCAGGAGCAACCAGCTCTGAATCCTGTGATTCTGAGACATTCATCTTTGACTGCTGATGAAGGGAGTTCTGAATCGTTGTGAGGAAAATAGCCTGACCAGATGGCTCTGTAGGATTATTGAAGAACTATTGACATAATCACTTTTTTGTTGAATTCAATTTGTTTATTGATTACCGTGTGAGTGTGGGTTCGATAACCTTTCAGAAAATCAGCTAATTAGACTTTAGAAAAACCACGCAAAGACGAACGAATGGCAAACTGGGACACCGGTTTTCAAATATTGAATACAAAATGTCTCCAAAGACACTCTATGACTTGCACACCTGAAATACAGAGAATTCTATAGTTAAAAGTTCAATTCAGAGAGGAAAATACACACACAAACAACAAAATATAAATTTGAGGTAAATTAAGGTAAAGATCTAATCTTATGTAATTGGAATTGTTTTGGTGATGGATGTAAAAATGCGAACAAAACAAGGAAAGATGTACGAAGCCAAATACAATATTTTTCAATGCTATGTAAACAGAAAATCATTGTTTTTATTAATTTTTTATTCATCCCTTACTGTTATAAGGCTTATTTTAGCTGAAAACACAACCAAAGATCTTTATTCATTAAGGCTTGCCAAGAAATGATCTTCAATCTGGAGTAACAATTACCTAAATTATACGTTAATTGTTTTGATGATTTTTTTTTTTAAAGAAACTCTTCCTGTTTGTCTGACTTTGCGTTTAGAGAAAATATTGACTTGGAAGCTAATTATTGCTAGACAAATGTTGTATAGGAAAATCCACGGCCTTTTGGCGACAACTTGAAGAGGCATGGAAGTTTTGGTGGCGGAAAACATCTATAATTAATGAAGTTTAAGGTTATCAGTTGTAGACAACTGATCTTAGTTTTACCATGTGTTCAATTGTGCCTTGGCTATTGGTCTTCAATTTTTAAACATGAAACCGCAATACTGGTGTATATTTGATACAGAAAACGCACAAGCCGAGATCCTGTTTCGCCAATCTTATTTCTTTTGAACATTTAAGTGACGAGAATGATGCTCATATGACGATGATGATAAAGGTCACGTACGTGATGATAATGGTGATGGTGGTGGTGGTGGTGAGGATGGTGATGATGCTTATCTGACGATGATGATAAAGGTCACGTACGTGATGATGATGATGATGATGATGATGATGGATGACTGGTAGAGGGAATGGTGATGCTGCTAATACTGCTGCTGGTGTGCATGATGATGATACGATGATGATAATGATGATGATGAACACGTACGTAATGATGATTGAAGAACACAAAAAATAAAACACAAGAAGAAGAAATCAAAAATGAATAATATCTTATTATTTCAACATAATTCATGCTCTGGAAAACTGGAATTTTCTTCAACTGATAATCCATTTTCACTTCCTTATGGATTTCTTTTTTCATCTTACTTTTACTTCCATTCAACGGTACAGTTCTGTTAATTCTAACTGCTCTTCCTATCCCCTTTTCAGAGCTTGGTTGCTTTTGTGCTAACATAATGTCATAATTTCTCTCGTTTCAAAATCAAGAGTTTGCAAATCAAGAGATCTAGAGTAAGTCAACTCATTCATTTAAATATATGGGAGTTTTCAATTAAAAATTATCAAGCTGTCCTTCGAAATTTTTCATATTAATGCATAGTCCTGGTAATTTCCTACCATGGGCGCGGAGCCCAGCAGGTAACACAGCTTTAAAAACAATTAATATTGTTTTAAAAAATGAAATATACAATTCATTGTGGACGAAATAATAAGCTATAATTATTCAATTGCTTTACGCCTCTGTATTTGTGGATGGATGAAGTGATTTGACTGCTACTGCTAGTGTTCATCAGGCGAAGGCGTAGACTGGAAGAAGTCACCTGAACGACCAATAACGAAGCAGTGTACCGCCCATTTGAGTATAAAGTCAAGTTACCATACAGTGAACTTCATCACCTGATGAAGACTAGCAGTAGCAGTCGAAACGTCGCATTGATCCACAAATGCAGAGTCGTGAAACAATCGAATAAGTATCGCTTATTAACATTGTTTTATTTAAAAATGATAAACACCAATAATGGTGGGAACATCTAGCCGAGATTTTATTACGATTTTTAAGCTAGGTTTTTCCAATGTTTGGAATTGTTATTTTTGTTTTATCAGTGACATTTTAAGAGGGGCTCAATGAGGGCTGGGGCCGGCTAAACTGTCTTTCAAGTGCAAAAAATCTTAACCGTCAACCGTCAAATTAAAGAAATATTAAACATCAAGCTTCAAACAATTTAACATCAACCCTGCAGTAACCGCACTGTCGTTGGTAATGCTTTTACCAAATGAGCGGTTTTACACATAAGGTGGGCGTTTCTAGAAGATTGTCTTCTGTGTGAACAGGTAACAACCAGAATAGAATATGATATTAACGATGATTAGATGCAACCTGAGTGATGGGAATAATCTAAAGTAAAAATGCCAATTATAGTTATTATTTATCAGTAAAATTAAACATCAACCATGCGTTTTATGGTTAATGATTAATTTCTGTTTTTGCCGTCAAAATCTCAAATTAACCGGCTTAGTTCAACACCGTCAAAAAGCCGATTTTTTAACCGCCAACCGCCTAAGCTACTCCCTCATTGAGACCCTCTGCTAAGATTGCAATGAAAGTAGGTAACACTGCTCACGGATCATTCTGTAAGTCATAGACCTTTTTCATAATACCAGATTTCCAATGCTGGTAAATATGGATCTTCTTCATTAAAATAACTTATACCATCTGAATAAGAACCCTAAAGATCAGTAACTTTTGGAAAGTTTGAATGGCATAGGAGCAAAATTCAAAAAGATATTGTGGATCAAAATTAGATAACTTTGTATGGATTTCAGAGATCAGGCCTTGGTGGCCTTGTTTTCATGTTTTCTCACAACTTAAAATAAGGATTTAAATTTTTTCCCCCTCAAACTTTCAGATTTTACTTGGATAAAGCGAATTTTATGAAAACTACGAAACTGCTGTTAGTACAACATGCGAATTGAGGACTCAACAAAATTATAAGCAACAAAGAATTCAGAATGAGCAAGTCAGAACAATATCAGTTGGGACACAACTTTTGTGGTCTGTAATTGGCTAAATTAATAATTATTCCTAACCTAAAGAGTAAAAAACCTTGTCAAATCTTGCCACGGTTTTCAACGACAAATCATTTAGCAACAGCTAAACCCTTAACGTATTTTTAGCGTCCGTTTTTTTCCCTACCTGATGAATGGCGAATGACTCAGATACTCTTATCTTCAAAGCTTAATGAAAATAAGGTCTAAGTGCAACCTCTGTGTTTTTATTCAACCCGACGACGAAAACTGATGTTGAAGAAGTCTAAAAGTCAAGTACGTGTTAAACTTAGATTTAATTTCATGTCGAGTTCGATCACGTGTAGCCAATCACTGGCGAGATAGTGAGTAAAATATATCACAGTGGGGAATCACATAGATTTGTTTGGTAAATTTGATCACTAAAATGCCTTAGTGCCTTGAGGGGAAGCTAAAGTTAATTGTTATGGCGTCACAGCAAAAATCCTTCGATAAATAATGACAGGCCTCTTATATGAAATGAAAAATTCGAAATAGATAAATCTAATCTAATAACCACTTAAGACAAGAACAAAGTAGACAATGCTAATTTATACATTTTCCTCCTGCACTTTATCGTTTTAAGGAGAAGAAAGAATTTCAACTGGAATATTAAAGATAATAAAAAGAGAACATCGAAATCTTTGCAGAGAGAAAAGGAATGATTAGCCTATTTTGCAAACTCCATTTTTTACGATTGAACAGTCCTGAACTGCAAAATCTGATATCGAATCAGGTTTTATTAAATTCTGTACCCTGTACACTTATCTATGTAAAAACGGTTGAAACAGCATTTTACTTTAAAAGTTATAAATTAAATATACCCACAAACAGAGAAAATCCCGAAAATTCGTTTTAAATTTTCCACGATTACTTATTTCTACGAATTCCTCCAGATGAGCGGAAAGCGGCAATATTAACATCTCAAAGCAACCAGTTTGAGTTAAAAAATGAGGAACAGGCAAGAATATATGGGTTTATGCGTTATGTTTGATCTGAGAACAAATGGCATTGAATTTAAGGCTCTTCACTTACCTAGTAACTTAGTCCAGGTATTCAAGTACTTTAAGGGGAATCTCTGTGGGTCATTAGAGGCCTGAAATATAGAGTAAGAATTTAGTTTAGTTATCTTGAAGGTCGCGACGTTTTGAGATCTCGGACTGACAAAGGCTTTCGAAAGGTAGAACTCGTAATGTCTTCAAGCTGGGAGTTATGGATTCAGTTCACTGACACAGCCCGAAAAGACATCGAGTTCAAACGACAAAATGAGCTCATTATCTCTTGGTTCAAACTAACGCCGTCTTTAGACTAGAGTGTTAACCTAGCCGGGTTGAGTTAGATTTTAACAATGTTAGCATTGTTTCAACGTGTCTAACTGAAGTTGAACCCCAGTCAGACACTCAAGTCTAAACACGGCCTAAGTTGAAACGTCAGCAATCAAAAGCATCAATTTTTAACTATAAGATTTTTTATCGGGCCTACTGAAAAAAATTTCACGTTATCAAATTATTTAAACTAACCAGAGCGGCATTGTTAAATACGATCTTCTCAATTAGTTACGTCTATTCTCAGACTGTATATACTTATTCCAATTAAGTTTGTCACTTTAAAACCTAGAAAGCTGAGACCGACAAGAATTATGGGAAGATAATTTTTTTATGTTTCTACCATATTTTTATAACTATTTTAATGGATTTGAAATCTTTTGACAGTCAGTTTCATCTCATGTGACCATTCGAAAACTTAAATTTGTGTAAGTGACATTACTTGTTAATTAAGTATATTTCCCATGATCCTCCACGGTCCCAGCTTTGTAGGTTTTTGGTGACTTTCTTTCTTGAAATAAGTATATCTACATCGAAAGTCTAAGCTACCTTCGTGACATTCATATTAACTCTCTTGCTCTTCATCACTTTAATTTGCTATAGAAAAGGTATCTTTCAAACACAGGTTTTCATTTCATTGTATGTCTGAAACTTTGTTTTTGCAGGTGTTGATTACGATTGTTCATTTTGTTGGGAATTCACTGCAAAATTTTATAAGTTTCATTTTCATTTTCAAAGTCATCTTATAAGTTTTCATTTTCATTTTATAAAGTTTTCATTTTCATTTTATAAGTTTCATTTTCACTAGCGACGCAAGCATAAGCGCAAGCAACATGCGCAGACTCAGTACTGCATTTATCACCGAGGTGTGAGAAAAGACAAGCACTGCTGAGTCTGCCTATGTTGCTTGTGCTTGTGCTTGCGTCGCTAGTGTGAACCAGGCTTTAAAGCCCTTACGAAGGATCACGATAGGTTGGCTATACGATCGTGTGTTCATTTTCTGGTATGTTATCGGATAGTATTTAGTAACGTACAAAAATTCCTGCAATGTCAGACTGTTTTCTCGATTTGATAACTGCCAGGAATCTGAATATAGATATCTTTATAGATATTTTAGATATTTTAACTATGCTAGCTATGATAAATTCGATACCTAGAGTCTATTTAAGCAAAGGATTAAACAATAGAGGAAAAAATTAGCTTAATTGTACCGATAGTGATCGAATGTGTTGATCACTGTACTGGATCATATCATGCGATCAAAAATAAAAAATGAAAAGCATCCGGCTCGAAGACAGGCCACGCCATTATTAGCTGGATTCTTATCTTTCTATTTCAAAATTATGTCCTAAATTTTGCATACAGTTTTGTTTCATGACGTGCTGCTGAGCACGTACATTTTCACGCTTCTGGTTAGGTTACAGACAGATTATTCTGCACTTGTTTCTTTTATTCTCGACTTTTGAGTTGCACTTCGCTGCACATGAAAATTGTGTCCATGCAAAGTGGCTTTACATGAAGCAAAATGCCAGCCAAAACGAACATGGGGAGGCCAGAGAGAAATGCGACTGCTTATGACTGCGTACGTTACAAACCTTTCAAACTAGAAATACGCCACCGTGGAAGAGGAAATTCTAAATGGTGCTGGAAATTTAACGCGCCGTTAGCAGAGAACATTGGGACCATGAACAAAAGTCGTTGGCAATCTGAGCTTAACAACGAACTACATGTACTGTTCAACTAAGGTAATTTGCGGCGTGTTATATATATATATTTTTAATCAAAACGCATGGTAGTTTCCCTGACTACTTCTTCAAGTCCAAATATACATATTAGTGGATATACATGCACTTGCTAACTTTTTAATTATCGTATGTATTTGTGGTCATATCATAATATTATTATCGTACGCGGTTTCAAATCGTGTGAGCTGACAAAGGGGAAAAAATCCCTCTCAAGAACTCAACAATGATTAGTTATCTATACTTGTGGCACAATGTCATCACATTGAAGCTATTTCAAGGTGTGTGAATTAATAGAGTCAAAAATACATCATTTGAAATTATTGGCGTGACGTAATCGCCGCCATCTTGCTGAGACATTAAAAAAATTCTCACCCAGTAAACTGAAATTTTCAAATAAGATGAAAAATTACAAAATAACAATTACACCTTTGACTCAGTTGATACTTACCTTCTGTTCCGATAATATAGTCGCCAGCAGCGGTCTAGCTAAACGGTTTACGTATTCCTTGTTAGTCACGTAAAGCCTCAGTACAACCTGCAATAATTTTACCCGAGTTTTTATAATCTTATCAAGGTATCTGATTAATATCCATAACTTAATTTTAACAAAGATATAAGCGTACGGTTAATATCCGGATATATCGAGTCGTTTGTCGGTCGTTTGTCGAATCTACCGACCCGGCATCTCTGTTTGTCGCAAGATTTTAAAATAGAATTTAATGATTTATTCCTTTGACGGCAAAAAAGTGCGACATTATTAACCCATTTACGTTTTCCTAGTTATTTCTTTATCTGAAAAAAAAATTGTAACAAAATAAATAAACAATATGAAAAAGGCAGTTTGATGATGGTATATGATTTTAAAGTACGCAGTAATCCACACCGTGTTTAGGCGATCAGTTGTTCAGTCTACACAAGTCCGAAAGGCGTAACTAACTATTAATGTGATGACTATCTGCTCAGTTGGCGCCAACGTCTTTGTTACCCGGTTTTACGACTCCTTCAGCCCTGGCAACTCCTGCGGCGTTTCTCACATCTTTTAGTAAATAAAAAAAACAAAAACGTCTAATGTGTTTGCACATGGTTATGCAAACCGAGGCGAAGTTTGGGGGAACTTGAGAGAAGATAGTGAATACCGAAGACCGTAGGTCGGGGGTTTTTGTACATGTATTTAAGCTTAATTTTTCTCCATGCACTAGCTACTGTTAACGCGTCATGCCAAAATGCGGCAGACTAGATCGAGTACGCCAATGTTACGTTCTAACGATTGACCCAAACTTACCTCAAATTTCACCGGTGGCACGTTTCCAGAGATGCACAGACCACGAAGAAGGTTCAACCGCATCCGCCCAGTCTTGAACTTCCCACTTTGAAAATTGTACGCCTTATATTAAATCAATGGCCAATGCTGGAACTTTTCGCTGTAAAAAAATCTTTAAACTGCATTACTAGTGCAGAAAAAAAAATCGCCAGTTTTTTAACATTTCGCAGATTTTTATGGTGTTTCTGAAACTTCCAAGTTCAGTCGATAAAAACCATAATAAAATAATAAAACCATTCCCCCAAAAAATACACAAAAACGATCGCAGATCTTTCTGTTTACGAGTTTTTCCAGCCTTTAATTCTTAAGTTAAACGGATGATTGAATGGTTTTATAATCGTTTTCCGACATAATGACCTTTTAATTGCTATCTTATCTTGTTATCGTTTAATTGTTACCTTATTTTTCAAGAAGATAGTTCATTTTTTTGTTTCAAGCGGTGATGATGATCATATTAGCACTCCCTGATAACCTATCGTTCAAAACTACACGCTATGTAAATGGGATTTCAATATAGTTGCTCCAGCTTGAAGATCAATTAGTTACATTTTGCAATATGAAGCCACGATATTCTCTAGACTAGAAGTGTCCTAAATTTAGCTGAGAAGACTAAAATGTCTTCAAACTTGTCGGCACCACTTATTAGTGGTCTCTGTGTCTTCACTGAGTGATTATATTAGAACTAAAAGGCTCAAGTCCACAATGTTTTGGTTTTATTCTAAAATTTCGCTCCCAGAGAGCCACTGGGAAGTCTCCCTGTTTACTTAAAAGAAGTAATTATAAAATAAATAATTAATTTTTCACCTCCGCAATTAGAAATATTGCTGTTGGATGGCAGAACTTAGATCACCTGTCTTTAGTTTGTTTATTTAATTACACTACAATACAAGAACTGGTAGTGCCGCTCAATGAAGCAATAAAGTGTTCTACCACTGCGATAAGGCACCGGTGGAGATTAAATACAAAATAAAACATATCATTATTTAACTTGGAATCAAAATATTTTCCTCCTGTAAAATTAGAAAATTAGCGCGTTTCTATATCAAGACATCCGTTATGAATTACCTCTCAGACGATATGTTGGGCAAATATAGCTAAAAGTCTAATGTTTTTATTGCCATAACGTAAACACAGTTCAGCTAGACTATAGTCTGCCATTCTTTTTCTGTGCTGAATACTTCTACTTCTTTTACCGACGCCTAACATCTGTTCCATATAAAGTGCAGCATTCGGATTGGTTTTGAGATCGAAAAACGTCGCGGTCTCAGGACTAACTCGTCGATATTTTTTAATGCTAAAGAAATAATCATTCGAAAATGCATTTGACAGATATATGAAGGAATCTTTGTGTAATGACTATTCTGCATTGACACTTTTTCAATCACAAATAAAGAAAGCATAACTTCTAGACAGTCACTTGAACTAGACCTGAACGATCAAAACTGAGTTTGTGCTACATGTATAGATTTATTTTGAACGATTAAAGTTGAGATATAGCTTACTTCTTACTGAGTTTTCTCCCTTGCTGTGTGTCTTTGTTTACTTCCCGCCAAGATTCAATCCCGTCTTTAGTAGTTCTCTGCTTGTTGGTGGTGGTCTGTGAAAATTATACGATTCCAGATCAGGTAACTAGTAGATGGAGTAAGAACGTTTCGTGACGAACGGGCTGACCCAGAAGGATCCTTAATAAACTAAGATGACGTAAACGTCGTTTATAAGGACCACACCTTTCGCATTGACACTTTTGATTTTTTGTACTAGCTGGTCCGGTAGCTTGAGAGCACTGTCTATCTGTCTGCCTCAGCGATCAAATAATCTCATTTTATGTGGATATGAGTAATAAAAATAGCTTTCTCAGTTAAGTAGAGTATGAGTTTCACTAATCTTTCAGGGCATGACCATGAACTATGGTTTTTCGTTGCGATCTAAAAAAAAAAAAAAAAAATTAAAAGAATCCTTGTAAGGTGTATCCTTGTACTTTCTTAAGCCTCAAAAGCCTTTACTTTTCCTGTTATAGATCAATAGATATTTTCATTTAATCTCTTTGCAGAGTTTATGAAAATGCACTGACATACTCATAACACGTGACTTCAACTGGAATCGTTAAGTCAGACATCAACGAGTTTATAGTGGAAATATGCAAATCATACGTGACATCATCGAGGTAATAAGTACGAATACGCAAATCACGTGAGATGAGGTAATTAAAATATAACACGTGATGCCAACGCTCACTGAGTTTAAAAAAATACATGCATCACGTGACGTCGACAAGGTAATGAAAAAGATATTAGAGAAAAACGTCTGCGCATGCTCAAAGTCTGACATGCAAATTTTACTTTCACACTTGCCTTGACAAATTGTCTTCACAAAATACCAAAATTTAAGGCTTGTTTTACGTATATGCTTCATAAAATCTTGGTCCCACAACGGTCGGAGAAAACGAACTTTTCTTTTCATCGGCGAATTCTTGGAAACGCGTTAGCAGTCGTTTTACTGTAGTGCTAATGAAAAATACGCGCCTCAAAGTGCTGGCCGGACTGAGAGGGATCCAACGATTTCCAAGGTCGCACACGAAGGTTAACAGATCAACACAACGACTATTCCAAACGGTCGGCTGTAGTCAAAACTGAGACAATCCGAAGAAAAAAACCAGCTCCACTCGAAGTACTATTTACAATACACTTATGTACTTCAGTACAATGTACACATGGCTTCGAAAATCTTATCAAAGTATTGTTTCAACTGTACGTATGGGATTAAATTACCGAAGGGAAATACATTATTATTTATAATCTGAATATGAAAAGCAAGTAATAGGAAAACCCTTGGGAAATGACAGTCTGGAAATGACAGAATAAGCGGCTATCTTTGTTTCTAATTCTATATAGCATTACTCTTGTTCCTCTTTATTTCTTTCAATTAATTTTTGCTAATCTTCTCCATTTTTTTATCAATATTTCCGGACCAAACTGGGGTTTTTATTTTGTCTTGTAATCCAAATCTTCCAATTTTGGGCCTTACCGGTCAGCTTGCGAGGGATTAAGTATTTTCAGTAAGGTTTCTTTGATTGCTTCAGTAATAAACGGGAATTACTTCATTATCTATCATTATCTATCATTATGTGGTCATTATCTATCATTATCTATCATTATGTGGTCATTATCTATCATTGTGGTCATTATCTATCAACTGGGGCGAGGTAGGATAAAGGTGTGTGTAGGGGACACAAAGTTTGCAAGGAACGTGGGTGGGTGGGTGGGTGGGTAGGGGGATAGCCAAACAACGACAAACAGCAAAGTAGCTGTGGTTGGTGTGGAAATTTAATCGATAGTGAAGGGGAGGAATCACTAAAATTCCATAGTGTCTCATGGGGATCAGATAAATTGTAGGAAAAACCTTCCCCTACCTCCAGGCGATAAATAATAACTGGTTCGGCTAAGTGCTAAGGATGAATTATCTAGGTATAATTTAAAAAAGTTTTAAGCCGACACTTTCATAATGTAAAAATTAAGTTATTGTCAAATCTTGGAGGAATCGTTAAACCTAAACCGAACGAAACCCTATCTTAATTTAAACCAATTCTTTGCGAAATTTAAAACTTAATAAAGAATTCAGATGGTTAATATAGCCTGTATTAGTAAACACGGAACACAGCAATTACTTTTGATAAATACAAATAGAAATTAATTCCACATCTAGATAACAAGTTTTCTGTAAGGTTTTCCGTGAAAGCTTTTTGTCGTTTTAAAATCATGTAACGAAAACATTTGACAAGTTTTTCCTCGAGTCTCCTTGTTCATAACTAGCGTGTCACCTTAGTTAGACAAGGAGACTAACTTGTCAAGGAAAAGGTTGTCCGTGTGGATGTCTTTTTGAGATGTTTCCAATTTGAATATTTTAGAAACCACGTTTCGATTGTATACCCTGCCGTGCTTCTTTTGATACGTTGTCGGTGTATCATAGTAAATTGACTCTTTTTACTCCGACGAAGGGCGAAAGCTCGAAACGTCAGTAAAGTTAAGTATATTTCTCTTTTTTTCACGGTGT
>WUAP02131844.1:0-13723 GCA_015163945.2 Stichodactyla helianthus | reverse complement strand
GGGGGGGGGGGGGGGGGGGGGGGGGGGGGGGGGGGGGGGGGGGGGGGGGGGGGGGGGGGGGGGGGGGGGGGGGGGGCAAGTGAAACCTACTTACCCTATATCGAACTGATTTTGGAGGGTCAATATTTCCCATGGCTCTTTTCCATCCTTTCCCTTGACTTCCAGTTTTATAGAAGATGTAGTATTTGGTATTGAGGCCTTCAAGTTCTATCAGTAGACCCAATCTACCGATAGTTTTACCATACATGTGGTAGGCAAACTTAATGCACTGACCGCCATATACGAAAGGCCTCCATGACGTAACTAGCTTGGCTGTGTCTCCCTTGACTCTTGGGGCAGAAGACTCCGTATACAGATAATACCCTTATCAAAAGAGACATTGGAAGATCCTTTTATTTGAATACTTATATAGACTATCCTGGTAAAAAGGTCCCTTCCTCTTTTTGCTCAATATTATAGCTGTACTGTCTTTTGCCTACGACGTCCTCGATCGTTATATATTCTCATCGGGATCCCCGTACACAATGCCTCCTGGGCGGAAAAAAGTTATGGGCAGAATAACCCGGAGGTGGTCAGGAGCTGGTAGCTCCTGTAGCGTGCTAGAAAACATCGCTGCGGGGAGTTGGGTGTGGCGTTCTGAGGCCTGACTCGTTCTGTCGAAAGAGACCGTTCTAACCTGAACTTCGGCTTTTTATCTCATTTCTCCTCAATCCGGTTATGTCAGACATTCCTGCGGGCTGTGAATTTGCAAGATTTAAATTACGTAACCTAGGATTAGAGGCATTCTGCGCGGAGTCCCTGAGAGAATAGTTACAAAAGGAACCTCTGCCCGGTCACGGCATTTTTGTGCTTGCGCCGAGTTGTCGACTAAAACCAAGTCGATAAGGCACACGCATAAAATAATGAAAAAGATATCTGATAAAAATGAGCCTGCAAAGATGCTCACGCATAATGTACTCCACGTTGAAATCCAAAATGGCGGACAACTTATCTCCATGTTACCAAGCAACCTGTGACGTAAATGGTGACGACATTCTGCGCATTTTCTTAGCCATCCACCTGTTTCATTGGCAACTTCCTGATTTTCAGGTTTTTATTATATCATCAAAGTGCTGGCGCAATTACACTCATTTCCAAAATTACGTGACCCAGAAATTGAGCAGCGACAACAAAAGTCTGGGTTTTTGGCTGCTGCCAATCAAAGTCAGTTACTAATTATTGTGTTCGACGGAAGCCAAAATCCCAGATATCTGGAGTGGTCTAGGTCGTGTAATTGTGCAAATAGGTGTAAATGAGGCCTATTCTTTTTCAAATTATATTTTCTTGTCACATTTACCTTTGCCAGAAGTGTGATCGCTAAATGGCCCAGTGTCCATAGTTTGTGTAAAACCTTTGATTAATGTCCAGTCCAAATCATCTTGTCTGCTATTGGTCCAAATCCCCATTCGATTATTTTCAAAATCAGTATCATCAGCGTCTGGAAACAGTGAGAACGTAAACATCGATGTTTTTGTGTTGCTGTATGCTTTTAAGGTTCCTGTCGTATTCTTGCGAGCGACACAAACCAAAAAATAGCCAGGCAAATTACACAACTTTTCGTGTAATAATTTTTCTATTTTACGGCAAATGAGAACACTATATTACAAAATATGTTTTTTAAAAATAAAAATCTTTGAGTGAATAGCGATCCAAAGAAGCTGTGCGCGCATCTGTGCAATACGATCTCATATTTGTACACCAAAAAGCCCGCATAGACTATGGAATATTTTCAGTCTTGGATTCTCAGGATAATAAAATTCTACTGTTTTGTTCTCCAAATCGAACTGCTTTGGGAATTGCTGCAAGGGGTGCATTTGTAATCGAAATGAGCGTGTGATGTAAGAATGTTACGATCACTTACGGTTGCGACCGCATATGAGGATTTTAAACCACAGAAAATTCTGCAAATTTACATTAAGTTTCACGTGATATTTCTTACCGAGTATGCACCTCTTTACCATGCATAGGACCTCTTCTTGAGCGTTGCCTGGACATGCCTTACCCCCGTGGGCAGGGGCAGGATTGTCACACATTCGTGTACGTTTCTTAGCACCATCATCACATGTGGCGGAGCACGCAGCCCATGGTCCCCAGTTACCCCAGTGACCATCGATGGGTTCTGACGAAAATGGTTAATAAAATACGCAAGATTATTCAGAACCCCTTCACGGCTTTTCAGGAGGAGGGAGAGAAGAAGGGGAAAGTGGAGGATTGAGGCAGGGGAGGAGGAGAAGGAGGACGGAGGAAGACGGAGGAAGAAGAAGAGCAGGAGAAGGAGGAGGAGGAGAAGGAAGACGGAGGAGGAAGAAGAAGAAGAAGAAGAAGAAGAAGAAGAAGAAGAAGAAGAAGAAGAAGAAGAAGAAGAAGAAGAAGAAGAAGAGAAGGAGGAGGAGGAGGAGGAGGAGGAGGAGGAGGAGGAGGAGGAGGAGGAAGAGGTGGTGGGAGAAGAGGACGAGGAGAAAGAAGAGTACGACGACGAGGACGAGGGAGACGAAGGAGGAAGAAGAGGACGAAAGGTAATTGAATATTGTCCAAGTAGCCTAAGAAGTAAACAGAGTTTCCCAAGCTCCTCAAAAAGCTTTCCAGTATAGCTTTCAGCACTCTTTACGATCAAATGCATACAGTGGTTACGAACTAAAAAACGAGATATTTGCATTGAAGGTGTGAGGGTTAATTCACCTGGACACTGGAGACAGACAGCTTGCTGCTTTTGGATCCCGTAAACGTTAGCACCTGGGCACTGTGAAAAATCGTTCTTGGGGTGATAACAGTAGCGTTGGCGTGTCTTTACACACTGATCGTTACACGGCGTGAAGGAAGACCATGTCGACCAGCCATGTTGTTGCGCTGCCATTGAAACAATAGTGAAAGGATGTTCACAAGAGAAATTGCCCGAAGGCTGATGCTGTACAATAAAACTCGAAGTCCCCTTTGCTATACTTTTCACTAAATAAGGTAGGCAATGTCATTTATTTTACTTCGATAACGCGCTCGAAGTGCTCGAAGGTGCGCCCTTTACCCTCTCTCTCCATCATTGCTCTGTTTCACGGGTGTTCGCATATAATCGCTGATAATCGCTAGTCAAAGTTTGGACGATTCGGCGATTTACATCGATCATCAGCAATCATATGAGAACCATCCTTTACAGCACACGTAAACTTTGCAGTATGCAGAGCTCTGAAATGGCTTCCCATTATTTTTGTTTAAATCATCCAATCGCAAAGTGTAGTTGGTTACGGTAAAGTACGGCACTACAGTTATTCGGTCCACTCATACAAAAATCACCCGAACAAGCTAAATGAATACTTACTACTGCAGTCATACAAAGCGTTGATTTCTATTGCATCTTTCACACTTAATCGGTTTGCTGGGTTGCCGAGTCTCATATTGGGATCGTGTATCGCTTGAATGGTTGGTTTATTGTTTGAAGAGAATGCCATACGACTGTAGTGCATAATGGACTCGAAGTCGTAATCTTTCCCCAGATCATCGATTGTTTCCCAGTCATATTTATCAAATTGATCCCTTGCATCTGGTGAGATATCGATAAAACGAATAAGAAAGAGTTGATAAGTCTAATTTAAGCAAAATGATCTCGGGGTACTGAGTCAGACGTCGTTGTTATGAGCAGTGCAAGTATGTAATACCAAACAAACAATATATTCTCTATAATTTTTAACTAAGAATAGCATATTACCAGCTTGGATGTTTTCATAGTTGATCCTCACGTACTTATCGCGATCTGGTCTCGACTGTTCGTGCCAGAAACCTGTTAAAAATGTCCATTATCATCATCGTCCTCATCGTCCTCATCACCATCATTGTCACCATCACCTTATACATCGCCATGCCCATTTTCGTACCCATCGCCATCGCCATCGCCATCGCCATTCCTATTTCTATGGCCACCACAACCACTACCATCCTCTTCACCACCATCACATTAACGACCACTATCACAATCATCATTATCATCAATTACGACGACCACGACCGCTATTATGGCTGTTATCAACGTTCTTTATCTTCAGTCATCATTATGCTCATCAAATGTCTTAATGTCCATTTCCATAGCCGGCAACTCCCATAACAAAAACCGATCATATAATTCTAGTGGAGATGTTCCAAGGTGTTCTTTCTTACCTAGAGCATGTAGTAATTCATGTAAGATTATACCAGGATGATTGCAGTTATTCCCAATTGAAATGCCTTGCCCACCAGGCTGAAAGTACATTTTGCCAATCCTTGAGGAACATCTACAACAACCAAGCGAGGGTTTAATTTCAAGTGGTTAATTCCAATCTTAAAAAGTAGCAAGTAATTATAGCGGGCCACTTCTTCTTCAGCAGACAAACGTAATCACTTACCATAGTAGATGAAAGGATGTAGGTGAGGGGAGCTTTATCAAAAGCTACATGAAAAGAAGTACAGTACATTTGAATATGAGTACATACCCTCTGCTCTCATGGAAATATATGTAATTCTTTTGTCCAGTGTAGGGAACAAACGTGAGGCAAGTCTTTTGTTGTATTTCGTTGATGGCTATCATTAGGTTCGTCCTGATATGCTCTTAAAAAGAACAAAAGAAGGGAAAAGGGGGGAAAATGAGAAAATGCATCATACATAAGGTTAATGCACTACTACAAGAGTATCAAAGGCCTTATCTTCCTTCACTACTTTCGAATTGGCAACAAGAGATTCGTAGATTCACTCATACAATAGCTTTAACAATATCACAGTTTTCTCAAAGGAATATGGCAGATCCGACAAACGTGATATACCCTTCAATTCAGGGAGATATTTCAGCTTTTATTTTATTGTCGATTTTTAAAAGAATGTGTTCTTAGAATGAATAACCTTCATCTAAACCATGGAAAACTTTGAGTTGTCTTGCTACCGTGACCCAATGAAATGTTTTGGCTTGTCGTACGTAGCAACAGTAATTATGGAGCAGTGGAAGTAGTAGAGTTTTATATTGTAAAAGTTGTGTCGATGTAATTAGAAAATAATTACGATTTAACGCGCGCTCTGATTGGAAGCATCTTTTGTTTGTTTGTTTGCTTTGTTTTGTTGTTTTGTTTGTTTGTTTTGCTTTACAATTTTTTTTTTTCTAATGTTCTCCGTTGTTGTATCAACGCTTAGGATGCTGGGAAAACTCTCGAGAAGCTTTAGATTCATTTTTAAAACTTTTCTCGTGTTTTCCCAATGTCATCCCGTGTGTTCATAAAATAGCATAAAACATAGAAAAGTGTTTTGTAATAAATTACCCATGTTATACGGTATTTTGTACGGGATAACACGCGAGATCCAAATCCTACTGCGGGATCTGACGGCATTTCTTTTGGTCTTCTTGTTCCTGGAGTACTTTATCAGGTTATACATGTCAGGATCAAGCATGATATCACCCTGGTAGAGGATTAGGGACTGTGCTAAAAATAAAAATAAAAATAAAAAAAAGATAATGATGATGATTGTGACAAAATTTTGTCGAACTAGAGTAAAGCTACTTTGAGATATTCACGAAAATGTCATTTTTTCTGCTGATCAAAATATCATTTCAGACCAGGTATACCATTCTCTTTTGAGATTTTTTCGTTTGAGGCCCGTCCCCATTATACACCGAATTCCAATATGGTGTCCAATTAGAATTGTTATTAATCTGGACTCAGTAGCCTCTCATAACGCTTTTGTGTTTCCACTTGAACACGAGGCTAGTGAGTCCAGAACAATAGCAATTCTAATTGGACGCCATATTGGCATTCGGTGTGTAGATAAGTCTTCTGAAACGTTACCAAGAGAGAAAAAAAGTAAAGGTTCGCCTTCTCCTGCATTTGTCCTGGTAAAATAAAATTCCCTTATTTTTTAGAAATCTCATTTTTCACGTATTGACTTCACTGAACACAAAAAGGAAACGGTTCCAGGATCGTTCTAGAAAAATTCTAATGGAAACCCCAATTTCTAATAAGAGGGTTTTCTTTGCAATTTTTTCGGGCTCAAAATTAATTCCCGGTATTTTGGCACAGTTTTATAATTTCCCTGACTAAATACAAAATTGTTGGTCTGAACTTTAAAAAAATCTCTAGATTTCCCTGACTTTTAAAAGGTCAGTGGGTACCCTGGATTGAAGATGGTCTAAACTGGGAAAATACTTTCCCAATAGTGGATTTGGTTTATTCTAAGGGCAGATGAGCTCTTCTTCTTATCACCTCTGTTGTTTTCCCAGCATTTATTAATTCTTTCTCAGAAACAGCGTACTACTTTACATGTCAAACTAGTGTAAATAATAATAATAAAAAAAATCTCGCCATGCAATCAGCGATTCTGCAGGCAAATCCTCCCTCTATCAAGTAAATAAAAATAAGGGGAGGGTCGGCTAAGAAAAATAGAAAGATACCCCTAACAGAAATTCCTCATTGTGATTTAAAGAATGAACTATGCTGTCAATGAAAGCTACTGGTTTAAAAACTTCCAATTTTGGATTCATTTTATGTACCTTTTCGGTTACTCTCTCCTTCGGAGAAGGTGTCCGTTGCCTTTGCTTCTTGGGTAATGAGTTCTTGAAAGGCTTCATTAGCAGCGAGAATGAGTCCAAAGATATTGTCAATGACTGATAAACATTGAAAAAAAAACAATAAAGGTACATTATTAAAAACACAGCCAACTCAGTATGCTAACAGCAGAAAGCCAGAACCCTTCTGACATGACAAGGCATTCACATGCCCTACTCGTGCAGCTTCCTTCATCTTTTTATTCTCCTTTTCTCATTTTCGTTGCCTTTTATTAACAATAAAATCCAGCTCAAGTCTTCGGTCAATGATTTTTGGGTACTCAATACTACTAGGATTTAATATTGTTTCAAAAACTGAATTTATGGAAAGCATTGGCACATTAATTGTTAAATATTTTTTTCCCTATAAACTTTAGCGGTTTTTCTACGTTGGAAGTTATACTGGTAGGCGATAGGTTTAATTCCAGCAGAGTTTAAACCAATATTACGCAGCTAATGCCTACCTTCTTTAGCAGTTTTAACCACGCCAGCGTCACTCTTATCCTGCATGAAGGCAATAAGAAATAAGGCGAAAACCAAACCTTTTATAAACCCCGTCGCCATGTTTAAAGCGGCTTCAGGATTCTTTGGAAGATCAGACTAAGTGATTACTAGAACATCCACACCAATTAATATAACTTACTTGATAAAACTGCATCTGTACTTTAGATCAACAATTACAAAAAATTATTTGTAAGAAAAATTTTACATAACAATCAACTACTTTGTTTTCCGTCGAGAGTATTTACCTTACCGTACTTACCCAAACAGGCTTTGTAGTTACAAAACGGATGGAGCCACCTTTCTAAAGTAATTTCTTACATTATCTAACACAAACATGACAACACTACGTTGCAGCTGAAACATTTACCGTTTTTCTTCGACATATTTGGCTAATTGGTTGGATGGACTACTTTAGTTAATTTTGTGAAACCATCCCATGACCTGAGATTTACCGATTCGAAGAATGAAACGATATGCTGGTGAAAGAAAAAACATAAAAGTATTGAACACAAGCAGCTTAGTCGAGCGGAGAAATAAAGGTCAGTTGAATAGATACTACAAGAATGTAATTCTGGTAGGTTTTTTCGTGTACCTTATTCATTATTTAACAAGTTCTATGGTGTATTTTCTATACCTTGCTACTTTTGACGTTCGAGATTGTTGCCGACTTTGTTGAGAGGGTTTCCCCCCCCCCCCTTTTTTCAGGGATCTTTTTTGTTTTTATCTTAAAAGAGTAAAAGATGGATTCTTTTTAATCTATGGGTAAATGCAGAAATTCATGGTCTCTGATAAAATATATAAAAAAGAGGCGAAATTGGAATAAAAACGAAATAGAATGTGATTTATAATTGCAATAACGCTATCATAGTATTATTAATATATCATTTACTATTCATTAAGTAGGTCTTAGTCAGCCAATCACTTGCCTTTAATCCAGTCACGTGAGTTGGTCTACGTTTATAGAAACAGACGGGTCCAGGCGCCTAGCTAGTAAGTGCTTTTACAGACGGCAGCTAAAACTGAAACCCAGAAATGTTCAAGAAACAATAAAACGAAAACTTCCCCACTGCAAAACTGTCGGATAGGAAAGCAACAAGATCATTTGCCTGCTTAACCAGGCTTTTCCGGCCAATCCTCTCCCCTCAAGTGCCTGGCTTATGATCTTCCGCGTTCAAAAATATCCCTAATGCCTTAAAATAGATATACTCTGTATTAAAATGGGTCAACCACAAGTCGTAAACCGACTCAATACTTTTGCTATCATTGGCCTTTCCCACGATTTTTTTTGAGAATGCCGAACTTGGGAGTGCTATGAATATATGATTATGATTTACGATTTATATAGCGTCCTTTCTATATGGTCACGCCATGAGGTACTTATATAGCGCATTTCACAACTGTCTCATTGTGCTTTACAATCATTGTTCGTGGAAGACTTTACGGGCTGCATAATAAGGCGCTATTGGCAGCCGCGCAGCTTACAATCATGAGGGGGTAATTAGTATATTGGTATGTTATGGCTATAAATTCGGGTAGGCTGTTGAACCGAGAGAAAATCCCCTATTCTTATACGAATAATTCAACAGGTTCTATTGTTTTGCCATTCAATTTGGCTGCAGTCACGCGGTCGTGAAAAGCCTCTATATCAAACTGCTGTAGGTCCGCAACAAAACCTCATGTCACGTGACTGACATCACGTGCAAGTGACTCACACTTTCATCTCAGAACTGGTGGAATGAAAGACGTTACTTTCAGAAACGTTAGATATATCTAAACTGTTTGACTCTGAATCAGGCTACTGGTATCAAATACGAGTCTATATAGGAAATGAACTCCATTGTAGATCAACTTTTGTTTATTTATTTATTTTATTTTTATGCCATCAGGGTTAGACATGAATGAATATCGTTTCAAAGGTGGCGAAATTTAATAAGTTTTCAAATTGATAAAATGTTAATGGGCCGGGTCAAACACAAAACAGAAACACAGCAGAACCCGCAATCGGATGGACAGTGTTTGCCAAGCATGTTTATATAAAATATCTCCTTTACAACGAGTTTTCCGTCTTTGTCAGGACCTGCTAATCTTAACGTAAAAAGCAACCTGCCTTGAGTTCAAAACAAGCAAAGCTACAAAATAGTTGAGGAAACCCCACAGGTCAGTTTGATTGTCTACATGATCTTGTCTTTCTCGGTCACTAGTCACAATAGCGAGCTGCAGGTAAATTAAACAACTTCACATTGACAAGTGCTAGTCAAATCTATATATTATTAACAAAGCAAGGCATCTAACGGGTCATTCATGTCGTTCAAGGGTTCTACTCGTTCAGCGAATTCACACGAAGGGGTTTTGATTTTAAAATGAGATTAATAGGAAGCTTTCTTTTCTTTTGTGTGATACTGAACTTTTCACGTGAAGGCGAACTCGTAGCTGCTCTTAAAGAGAAAGCTCTACAAAGACCTTTCGAAAACGATTCTCTTCGCTCAAAGTCAATAGACGAAGACAACGAAGATGAAACATCTACGGAAGGCACCAAAAAGTTCGAAGAACCAAATGTATTAGAACTAAAAATTTCAAATCCAAATTTGAAAGATTCCTCTTCAATTGTAAACGAGAATGCGCCCGAAATCAAAGGACAAGATATATCCCCAGAGCAAGAAATAATCATGGCTGCGGCTCAAGATTCGAGTTACCAGCAAGCCAGCATAGGTGAGGTTAACGGTCAAGATCTAGGCACACTGACTGGGAGAACACTAGAACACACATCTACACCTGAGATGCAGGAGAACGGTGGTGAGAATTCGCAGGATGTCCTTGGCGATGAGGACGCGCTCAGTTCTGGTTCGCTGTTGGGATTTGGGAATTTTTCCCAAGCTGGAGGTGATTCTGATGAGATTGATGACGACTCACTTGATGGCATTGTCAGGGGACGCCAAGCAATACATTTCCCCCCTCTTCATGGTGTCAGACCTTTGCAACCGGTGATGAAAGCTCCAATGCCTTATCCAGCAACCATCCATGTTCGTTTGCCAGGCGATGTGCGTGTGGTACCAAGGGTGTACCCTGTCCACGACTACAGAAATGTTCCAATTCCGTTCAGATATCATAAGGTACAACCCTTGGATTCACCTTATTATGTGCCTTACAAAGCAGCGCCTGATGTGGAAATGACCCATTTGGACGTATTCCATCCTGGTAAGCAAAGAAGCGCAAAGTTATCATTTGTTTGATCAGTGAAGTATATATTATTCGAAAAGGGGATAATTTGGAAAATGTATTCATACTGATACGTAAAGTAAAAGACAAAATTTCAGTTAATAATGGGGGGTTCCCAAAAAGTACATTCTATTTTGACCCCGACTTATGTTTACCTTTGTATGTAATATATACAATACGAGTGGCAATGCTGTATCTGATATATTGTTTTGGTCTCATTAATTATTCATGAGTATTATAAGATTTAGTTATAATTCTCTTGCTGCCACTCGAAACTTACAAAAGAATAGGAAGAACAGGGAAAAGAAAGGAAGAAAGGAAGAATAAACGAACAGAAAATAAAAATAACAAAACAAGAGGGAAGAAAAAACTGAGAAATAGGAAAAGTGGACAGAAAAATGGCAACTAAACATGAACATTAAAATTATAGCTTTAATGGGTCATCAAGGAAAAGATGAGAAATCGAAAACAGCCTGTCAGCTGTTTAGGAATATAATTGGCTTCTTTCTGTTTTAAACCTAGTGAATCCCTGTAAGAACGGAGGATTGCTCATGGAGGGTAATGGAGGAATGACTTGCTTGTGTACGAGAGAATATCGAGCCCGATACTGTGATGGTAAGAAAACATTTTTTAGACTACTACTAACCATGAACGATGATACTTGTTTGGCTTGTGTTGAAGAGCTAGACATTCCCACAGTTTTTGTTATTAATTAATCAATTATTATTATTAACTTCAAATTGGTATTTTCTAGGAACAAGAGAGTAAAAAAATTCGGGTGTATTTTCCTGAAATTTCAATTGTTTATTCCCCAACAATGCTTTGGAAGAGAAATTAATCTGGATGACTTGCAGCTCTTGGAATGGAAAACTATTCCTAAAAAATCAAAAGGCGTCCATATAAGGGCATGCACGTCCATCAACCCCTCACCATTTTCATCTGGGGAGAATACGCGGAAAATTAACAGAGATCTGATCTGTTTATATATTGCAGAAAAGTTGTACTGTGCCTCCAGTCCTTGTCTGTTTGGAGGGATATGCGACGAAATTCAAAATAACTACCGATGCAGATGTCCCAAGGGATACCGAGGATACAACTGTGAAGGTATTAACTAATATTAACTGTAATGAATTATTTATCAATAAATATACATTTTGTTATTGTTTGTGGTATTGCCGACTTTCTTGTCGTGCGACGCGTCGTAACGCTTTCATATCCTATGGTAGTATTAGATACATTGTACCCTACACCTGCAAGATTTGGATACAGTTTGTTCGTTTGTGTGGGTGTGGGTGTGGGTGTGGGTGTGGGTGTGTGTATTTCTAGATGAACAAAACATTGTTAGCACTTTTACCAGTCTCCAAAATGGTTAAATTCAAGTCCTGTAAGTGCTGCAATTTGCATTGTGGATTGTTCAGGTATATACTAAAGTTTTATGCGTGTAACATTCCGAGATAGATCTTCTAAGGAAACGTTCCGCTTTGCTTCTGTTGTTTTATTATTTGCAGTGAAAGATGAATGTGCGTTTAGTCCTTGCAAGAATGATGGAACATGCGTGGAAACCTTGAATGGTCACAAATGTATTTGTAGAACAGGGTTTACTGGAGAATCTTGTGAATGTAAGTGCTCAGCACTCTCATCTTGTATACCTATTTCCTGCCTGAAGTATCGTCGCATTTCATTCTGTTAGTCGTGTCTAAAGGTTGATATTACACAAATAAATATAATAAATAGTAAAAGGAAATCTGTAACACCTTAGAAAAATGATACATATCTTATATTATTAAGTCAAATAACGTTAATGTTATTTATCTATTTTATTTATTTGTTTGTTTGTTTATTTATTTATTTATGCAATTTTTCTGTTTACGAATAGCACCAGACTTCTGTGTACCAAATCCCTGTAAAAACTGGGGAACGTGTATACAAACGTATATGGGCCATCATGAATGCCAGTGCACTCCCCACTTCAAGGGACCTCTTTGTGAAAGTAAGTGTAGAAAATTACTGCCTCTGTCCCTATAAACGACGATACCACACAGACACACGAGGATACCACACAGGCAAATGAGCTCTCGAAAAAATAGCTGCCGTTCTTGAGGACAAGTGATTTATGCAACTCGGCAACTGTTATAAGTGACAGAGCAAAGATCTTTTCTGAAAAACGGTTTCGACTTCATGTTATTTGACACCACGATAGACCATTTCTCAGTTCTTGTCGCTCAACTCCAGCCTCGTTAGCATGTAATTATTCTTTAGAATTTGACCTCAGCCTGCAAAAATGTAAGGAATTTGCACCTCAACGAACAATTGAAATAATCAAAAATTCCACAGGCAGTACTCAATTTCTAAAGAATATATTGAGTGAGAACTGAGTTGAGTGAGAACTGTGAAATGGTCTATTCCTCAACATACAACTTCATTATTATTGCATTTATTTACTGGCACGTAACGGTTTTTACACCTGTTAGGGTAGGCGTAACCACTTAAAAAAACAAATATAACCTTTTTATTTCAAATAAAACAGTTTTTATTTCAAATAAAACAGTTTTTATTTCACGGGTTTATGAAAACTACTCTAGCTAGAGCAAAAATATCCCTCGTCTCTGTGTGGTAATCGTTCGTGAAGAATGGGGAAGACCAGAACACTTGGATCTCACTTTTGTACGCTTCAAGTAAGAGTACTTGTTGAATGGCGTCTTATTAATTTGAGAGGAGCAAGAAGATTGTATGTATTTTGAAAGATAATTTTATTTATTTTTTTCTCTTCTTTGTTCTCGACTCTGATTTTGTACTTAGCTTTGTTACATCGTTGTTTTTCTCTCCCCTTTTTCTCTTTTATCTGTGGAAGCACTCACCTTTCTTTCTTGTATGTATTTGCAATTTTTGTAAAACCTTGTACAATTGTTGTAAAAGCTTGTAATAAAAAATGCATTTAAAAAGAAGAAAAAATGTATATATAGATAGCAAGATATTTTGATGATTGTTTATGACAGAGAGAAGAGTATGCTATGCAAACCCTTGTAAAAATGGCGGCAAGTGCATTGAAGATGGAGGAAGATATCCATGTATCTGTCCACATGGTTTCAAACCACCATACTGTAATGGTAAACGTGCAGAACTTCAACATATTACTTGATTATGTATATGATAACACGTATGAAATCTGTTGGACAAATCATCATATTTAGGGGCGGATCCAAGATTTTTTTGATTTGGGCTGAACCAGTGTTATTCGGGATCCAGAACCACAAGTAAACAATGTAAACAATATTACATCCATAATAGGCCCCTTGCAGCACGTCGGAATGCAGCTGAATTTGGAGGGCAAGACAATAGGTTCTGGTTCTCTGAAGTTGAGATTCTTTTGTCTTGCCCTCCAAATTCAGCTGCATTCCGACGTGCTGCAAGGGGCCT
>WUAP02131833.1:0-13723 GCA_015163945.2 Stichodactyla helianthus | reverse complement strand
TACGAATTTTTATCCGGATAGCGTGGTCCCGTGTAAACGGAAGGCCTAAAAGTACAACTTTTTGAACGGTCAAAAATGCGTCCGGTACCGTGTAATCCCGGCCTAAGAATGAGCACTCGAACCTGCATTTGACAGTCAAAACTAACCATTCTACCATTGCTTGCGGGCATTTTATATTTTTAATCTTAATAGCCCACAGAATTCCGGACATAATAAATTGTTTTAATCTGTTAATGTTTTGGTCGTAAAATCTGATATGAAATTTGCCAAAGCTCTGATAGACTGGGTTTCCTGTGGTTTTGCGAAGCCTTAACGAGACACGTGACTTCATGTGCTACTACGGAAAATAGAGATTTTTCGACTCAAACGAAGGACGAGGGGACTAACAATCAAACCAGCTCAAGCATGCGCCCTTAGGCTTTAATAATGGCTTCATTATTCTAATAATGAAATCATTTGAATCTAGGGGTGCACGCTTGAGCTGGTTCGACCGTCAAGTTTACTAAATCTACAACTTAGTTACACGACATTTTCGCGACACGTTTCTTTCGCGATACGTTTCCTTCGCGATGTCGGAGGTCGCATGCTTCACGACACGCAAAACTTGTATAGTCACTTATTAATTTAAATTCGCGTTTTTGCCAACAGTTTTGCGATTTCATTGAAGAAATTATTGACTATTTAATTCAAGTTCGTCAATCTACCTCATTATAAGACACGAGCCAGAAATTTTGCATTTTAGAAGCGTTGCGCAGAGCCTAGGTCGATGTTTAACAACATAACGAGTTTTGGTAACGTTCGAGAAAATTATAAGTATCCCAAAGTGTTCCTCAAAATCGCGCAATGAAAGTTGCAAAAAAATTTTGATTTTGGTAACAAAGTAGAACTTCAGATACCATTGTGTGCAAAGAAACTTTAAAGCCGATTTTTGAGCCGTTTTGCTTAGAAAAACAAATATAGTCGTCACGGTCACGGCCGTTCAGTAAATTCACTGAATCTGTGTCTGAATCATGCTTCACTACCCTTACATAGTCGTATGACAGTTTATCGCCCCGGGTTATCTAGACCTAATAGATTTGTGGGTTCAATTACAGGCGTGTCCTGCGTGTCACATTAGAGAAGATTTCGTATGACTACGAAGAGCTCGCGGCACGATACCGTGATGTTTTCCATAATAATTTTGACGTGCCTTGTTCTGCCTCCATGTCTAGCTTGTCGCGAACTTTTATCTGATGAAATCACACAATACTTTCACCATGCATAATTGTTAAGAATTCCTTAAAAAACCCAATATCCCATCTTGAGTATTAATCTTTCTTAGTGAAAAGTGAGCCACATGAGTAGCAGTACTAGAGCAAGGGTTGCTTGTGACAGAATTCCTTTTTCTGTATTATATATTCAAGTGTCTTTCGAAAATACTTGAATATAATACAACGTTCTAGAAACAAATGCTGAATTCTGCCACAAGCAGCCCTTTAGCATCGCTTTTGTTTTGTGGTTACGATTACATTCCTACACAGCTCATTATGGCGAAGATTATGCAGACGCGTAAATACAGGTCACTTATGGGTTATATCAAGACTGAAAAAGTAGACATCGACAAATCGAAAAGGTTTACAAAAATTTACTCTGCCATACGGTGTTTATTCAGAGTTAAGTCCGACTAACAATCCGTAATTCATTATGAACACCAACCACACTGACCACGTGCGGTTTTGTTAAGTCGTTTCCAGTCGTTTCCACTGTCTGTGACAAGAAAGGTCTTCGAAAATCATAAGGTGTTTAAACCTTAGCCTCGATTTTCCTGTACCAAAATGCAAGTAACTGCCAAAGCTGCTTTAATACTAACACTTTAACTGATTTTTGTGAGTGACAATTATAAAATTTCCCTACTGGACCTCAAAATGATTATAATATGATGGCAAAACAGAAGTCAAACATCAGTTCTTTTTTTATTGTACTTATTTCTAAAAGATTAAATTTTTTCACCAGATGTTTTGGTATTTTGCACACATTTTAACCCTTGTCTCTTGTGGGGTAATTTTGTTGCCAAACCAGTCTACACTGTCTTTTTTCTGGAAGTTCTATGTCATCAGTCTATGAAACAGCATGCGCACGCAACAATAAGATCCTTGCCAAAGTCACCGAAGAACAGCACTTCAGAGAAAAAAAGCAGTTTTTCAGGCTTTTTTAATGGCTGTTCTTGCCACATTTTTAGGAAACCCAACAACCATATGTCAGGGTTGTCCTTGCCTGCATTAAAAGTTTTTTTAGCCAAATGTATAAAGTACAGTGAAAGATGAGCTTCTTTTATATCAACTGAATGATACATCATAGATTTTCCTTTGATCTTTAATGTCAACATTCAAAAGAGCGGTATTTGTAGTGTATTTAGGATAAGTTTGATTCAAAGTTAGATCGAGTAAAAGCAAAATATGCCTGGATGGCGTGACACAGAAATCAAATACTACAGCACTCCTTAAGCCAACAACGAACTGTCGAAAAGCGTGGTTCTGGCCTACCAGAAGGACACTTAAATAGGCGAGAAGACAAACAATAAATTCCCGAAAGCAACACTTATTATTACTTATATGATACACGCTACGAGAGAGAGAAAAATTCGAGTATGTTTATCTGTAAAGAATATTAATTACTAGTAATAAGAGATATGGTTATTAGATGATTAGATGAGCGGTTAAGAAGTGACTAAAGAGCACAGGAGCTTGTTTTGAAACGAGAAAGATAAACTCGAATCCAGAGGAATGTAGGAAAAGCTCAATCCTAAATTCGCTGCTGTTTACTTTCAGAAAGAGCTGTTCTCAAAAAGACTTTCTTCTGACTCCGTTAAGCCCATCACAGTGAACTGACCCTTGGTAATTAATAAATTATGTTTCCTTACCTGCCGAAGAGAAACTAGCCAGCAAAAGAAGACCAGAAACCGGCACCCAAAAAGAAGCTACCATGATGAACTGACCAGCTTGAAAGATGCCGAATGCCCTGTTCTAAGTAGAAGTAGAAGCCTGTCTTTCCAAGCTTCTCAAAGCAGAATCCGTGGAGCGTGAGTTCACTTAGCTTCGTCTCAGGGGACCACAGCCAGCGAGGTCACTGGACAAAGCTAATAATATGCAGATTAGTTCGAGTACTTAAGGAAAAATTTCCATGATTTCTTATGGTAGATTAGAAGTGTGTAGTGCGGGAAGCGGTGCGTTAAGTTTGTGAGTTTTCTCGTAGCCTCATACAATAAGTAATTTATCGTAAAGTTCAGGAAAAATAAATATAGTTGATACTAGTACATACTAGTTTTTCACGCCAAATTCAGGCCGCTGTAGTAGACGGAGCATGCACTGTAGACCTCTCTCCGGAGCCAGCTTTAATTTATGAATTGTTTTGTAATCATTTAAAAGCACCCACTATTGGGAGTGAACCCAATAAACCGCCATGTGTGTCATTACCAATTATAATTATGAAACTGTTCCTGCGCAAAGCTAGGAAAGGACCGTGATAGGACTAGAAAAAGATTTCCGATTTATAACGGCAGAAAATAAATATATAGTATATTCCAGCAGAATAATTTTTTTTACTAGAATGACAAAATTGAATGATATAAATGCTTTGTATTCTTCACTATGGTCTGTGCATGTGTAACCTTCCTAACGCCTCCCTTTGCTGCAAGACGACTAGTTGCAGGGGCGTAGCCAGGATTTTCCGAAGCGGGATCCCAAATTAAAAAAACCTCCGAAACGCCCAACCAATAATAATAATAATAATAATAATAATAATAATAATAATTGAGGCTGGCCTCTTGGGTCCCCTCCCCCTCTGCCTACGCCTTCTGAGTTGTGAAGGCGTTTCAGGAAGAACAAGGCTTGGTCTACCTTGAAAATCACCAGTTACATTATAACGCATTAACTTCGCGCTGCAGTATGAACTATTTCGATTTACAATTTATTCTTCTCGTTTTTTAATACTCAAAACCTTCAAAGCGACCGAAGGGACCTCTCCGCTATTTTTCCGCACTTTTTTGTGATCTAAGTGATACTGCCTTCTTCCTCATCTTTTGCATAAACTGCCGCGGTTTCTTTGATAAGATGTTGTGATGCATTTTGCAGTATAACCAGGGCTAGTAGAGATCCGTGAGTATCTCCTGACAACGAAAGGCCCATACATTATCGGCACAGTGTGCGATATAGTGCTCACTTACGAAAATGTGTGCAGGTCATAACACCAAGACAAAACAACTCAACTACGTATTTAATGTCTTCATTTCTGCTTTAAATATTTACCTCTAAAATAAACCTTTGTAAGCATTGGACATTGAAAAGTTTTCCTTATTTCTCCAACTCTCCAAGAAGTTGTTTTTCAAAAGCAGACGAAGGATTCCGAAGAATCATCGCCAAACTTTCGGGTCGTGTCGACACAGCGGTTATGCCCGTCCGACCCCCTGCCGATGGAAATAGTAAACACCCAGACTTTACTTGACGCTGGATTGTTTATAGACTTATAAGTAGAGCTAACCAACGCTGTTCTCTTATAATTTTAGATGGAAAACCTTACCAACGCTATCATTTAGGAAGAGAGTTTTGCCGAAACGGTTGTAAACATTTTTGATAATTTTTGGGGTTTGGAAGTATGAAATATTTTTGTGTTCATGTCGGCGAATCGGTTCGGTTATGTCGTGCATGGTACCTATTCATACTAGTATTGACAAGCACAGGCCGGTAAATAATACAAGCGCTATCCTAAACCAGAAGACAACTGCCTTCTTGGCGACTGGAGGAAGACCTATACAGCATATCTATTTGATCAATTTGAGAGACAATTTAACTTTTGCTTAAGAACCTCAGACTTGCATAACAGGACTGCTCTACACCAGATAGTAAGTAGTATTATAATCCATTATGTGTTGGGCTCGTATCTCTAACGCCTGTACTCTAATATTGAAAATGTAGCTCTCAGATGGCACATAGAAAGCGCATAGATAAGAATCTATTCAAACGCTGGTAAATGACTGCTAATTATCTAATATACCTTTATAGGACGTGAGCGCTAGCTTTGCCAGAAAAAAACATTATACAGTAAGCAGTGTCTGTGCATGTTTGGCAAATCAAAATAGCAAAAAGAGGAAAAAGGTTAAGTTTAACATCCATTTTGAAATCATTTATTTTGCGCTAATTTTCTGATATTTCCTAGATTAGTTCTCCTTACATTCATACTTTAAAAAAGCTTTTTTTTATCCCTGTAAAGTTATAAATAGTAAACTTCCGCTCTTACGACGCGGATTTTTCAATTCGCCGTGTAGAAGTTCGGGTTTTTTGCTCACTTTGAGCAAATTAATAACCAGGGAGGCTATATTTACTTTATTTAAATCGACGTTTTAATATGTCTTTTTAAGATGAGATCTATTTTACATCAACCTGAATTTAAAAGTAGATCTTACAATAACTTGCTATCGACCAAAGAATTTGAAAAATCCGTGAAATCTGTGAAATTGAATAACATATCGCGAAGACTTAATAAAAATAGATCTTCAAAATCGTCAGGAAGTTAAAATTGCGATTGAAAATTGGACGGGATGACACGTGTTGAAAGTCAAATCTGAAACAAGCGAACGAAATCACTCCTGTGAGTGGGCAGTGTTGTTTAATCAACTTTTCTTTGACGTCTTCAGCCCACTTGTTTTACGATTTGCTTCTATTCTATTTGCGGTTTGCTTTAATTACAGTTAAAATTATGAAACTATGGTCATTCTGAGCAGCACAAACAGTTTCATAAGGCCGACGGTTTTTCATTTTAGTTATTGATCCTGACAACAGAGAGCAGCGGAAGCGTTAGAGGAAGCCGATGGATTATTTATTAAGCGGAATTATATATTTTAATTTAATATTTGTTTATTCTTTCTTTAAGGAAAACTGTCATAAAGGCTCCAGCTATGTTACGGCAGCTCTTATTGTTTCACTTCCGCTTACGTAGTTGTTGGAAAACCTATATTTGAACTTTATTACTCGTATGGTCTTGAGTGTAGAACTGAGTACCAAGGGATGACGTCTTCTTCATCCAAACCACGAGGAATTTGTGGTTGGTTTATTATTTTTCCACTGAGTTTATACGAACTATTAGGATTTTCTCTGGCTATCGTGACTGCGATAAGTGCAGGGGACGCTCAAAGTAAAGTCAGTAGTCCTATGGCAGGTTTCGTTCCTCTTTACCCATCTAGGTCAAACACACGCGACAAAGCAGTGATTTTCCCGCCAAACCGGCCCGCGGACATTACACTTGGTGGGCTCTTTCCCGTTCATAATCGACTCAATACCATATTTGGTCAGTCATGTGGTGAACTGGACAGCGAGAGAGGGATACATCGACTGGAAGCGATGTTGTACGCAGTTGCTCAAGTCAACAAGGACACGTCCTTGCTGCCCAACATAACACTTGGAGCTAACATTCACGATACGTGCGACCAAGACACCATCGCGTTAGAGGAATCTTTGGAATTTGTGACGGAAATGCTTGTGAGGCGCAACCCCGTAAAGTGCCAAAGCCCCGAAGGCTCTAGCCAAAACCAATCCCAGATTGTAGCCGGAGTCATAGGCGCTGCATCAAGTACTGTGTCCATTCAAGTTGCAAACCTTTTGAGGCTGTTTAAGATGCCCCAGATTAGCTACGCTTCCACCAGTCCTGATTTGAGCAATAAATATAAATATGACTACTTCGTAAGGACGGTGCCTCCGGACTCCTATCAAGCGCGCGCAATGGTCGATGTCATTCTTGCCCTCAACTGGACCTCTATCTTCACGGTCCATTCCCATGGCAACTACGCTGAACGAGGTATGGAGAGGTTCCTCAGCCTTACTAAAGCGACCAACATATGTACGGTGTCATCTGGTCGGTTAAGTGAGAGTCCAACGAAGGAAGAATTTGATGTCATTATCCAGACGTTCCTTCGAGAGGCCAACACGCATGGGGTGGTACTATTTTGTAATGATAATGACGTCAGGGGTCTTCTTGAGGCAAGCGCGCGTGCGAATGCGGTTGGACGATTTACTTGGATTGGCAGCGAGTTTTGGGGAACTAGACGTCATCCAGTCCAAGGACTTAAACAAGAGGCAGAAGGCGCTATAACTGTGAGACTTAAATCAGTTCAAGACTCAGGTTTTCGGGACTACTTCACAAGCCTCACTCCAGTGAAACATTCAGCTATAAACCCATGGTTTAATGAATTCTGGGGAAGGCACTTCAATTGTACAATCAACTCTAACTCTTCCACATGTCCCCAAAACGCAAGCTTAAATCCAGATATGTATCTTGACGATAAAGTGCCATTTGTAATCGATGCAGTCAATGCATTCGCTAACGCCCTGCACAAATTATACATTAATTCGTGCCCCACGATGACCGGGCTATGTCCAGCAATGACGTCCTCTAAAATGGGCCCAGAGCTATTACAGGCCTTACGGAACATCTCGTTTGATGGCGCTAGTGGTAGGATTCAATTTGACGATCATGGGGACTCACCTGGTCGTTATGACATCTTTAGATTTCTCGAAGGAGATTACATAAAGGTTGCATCGTGGGATAACGAGCTCGTTAACATATCGTGGCGGTTGTACAAGAAAGACGGAAGCTCGAGTATCATAGAGTCTTTTTGCTCTGTTCCATGTGGGGCGGGCTACTATAGGGAGTTGAAAACAGACAAGTCATGCTGTTGGACCTGTAAACCATGCGCCAAGGATGAGTACGTTCAAGGTTAGTGTTGAAAGTTAAAATAGATGTTTACTCAACATGGCAAGTCAGTGGCGGATTTAGGGGAAGGGTGTTTGGGTGTACACCCCCTAAGGAGAGGAAAAAGCTCTTCTTTTATGTGCCCCTTTCACTCGCAAATACTACACCGAATACTTACCGAAGTCAGCTTTGCGCGATGCTGCAAAACATGATGCGATGCTACCTTTGCTTTGTCGTTTGAAGCATGGCGCACAACAGCTTCTGAATCAAACACAAGGCAAAGTCGTTTGGAAGTTCCGCCTTGCTTTGCGCACACTGAACTTTGTACGCAACTTTTTGCCCAACGCTGCATAAGGAACCAAAGCACTAAGAAGGTTCTGCTTTCGGGTTAAGGCGACAGCAAGGTGTCTCACACATTCAACTATTAAGCTTGGATATGTGTGTTCTAGAGACCATTTAAGGATGGTCTCTTCGCATGAATTGTAATTGCTTCAGAGGAAACAAAAATAAAACTATGCATCAGTCAGACTCGATTATCCCGAAGCTCTCTCCGTTGCACAACACCCTCGACGCGGCTTAGAAGATATAGAGATTTAGCAGCGACGACGCGGCCTCAAGAGAACTGCACGAGCGCGTTCTTTTTCGTGCGTTTACCATCGTCTTCTGGGTTCACGTTCTCAAAAGAAGGACGTCATGACCGCTATCGCGCCGATTTCTTGAGGCCGTGTCGTCTCTCCTAACATTACTCCGTCTAATAACAAACTAGGGAACATTCGTCATGATATTTCATTAACTGCTTTTCTGCTTTCTCCTTATAAGACTATGTAAGATGCGCTTCCTGTCCAATTGGTGAGACACCCACTAACAATCGCACAGCATGTCGATTACTTGACCTTCGCTACCTCTCTTTTAATTGGACGATCATGGTCACGTGTATTGCCGGTGTAGGAATAGTTTGCACATGTCTGGTAATGATTGTGTTTGTGCGGTTCAGTGACACGCCCCTCATCAAGGCTTCTGGACGAGAGCTCACCTTTACCCTCCTTTTTGGTCTTCTTTTGTGTTATGCTGTTGGTGTTGCACTCGTTGTACATCCATCGACCTTTGTCTGCTGTATTCAGAGGGGAGGAGTGGGCTTCTGCGTTTGTATCTGCTATTCCGCTCTACTTATCAAGACAAACCGCATCGCGAGAATCTTTAAGAAAAGCGAACGCTCGACCAGACCACCAGGATTCATTAATCCAGGATCACAGCTCGCCATTCTTGCAGCGTTAGTCGGGTTCGAAGTAGTTCTCGCGGGAATCGGGATTGGAACGTGGCCTCCGGAATCGACCCGAATGTACCCGACAAAAACCGACGTATTGCTGACGTGCAATATCCAAGACTATGACCTCATGGTCGCTATGTTGTATAATTTACTCCTTATTTTTCTGTGCACGTGGTACGCGTTCAAGACGCGCAAAACGCCCGCGAACTTTAACGAAGCGCGTTACATCGGTTTTGCGACGTACACGACTTGCGTGATTTGGCTGGCTTTTTTACCAGTCCAGTTTGGCGTGAATGACAAGGATTACAAGACAATTACACTTAGTGTCAACATAACACTTATCGCTACGACTCTACTACTTTGCGTGTTCGGACCCAAGGTCTACATTGTTATACTACGTCCCACAAGAAACATACGAAGCCGCTCTCTGACAACAAGAAGAACAGATCTTGACAGTACAGTTACAGGTAAGCACACACGGCAGAATCATCGCCATAGGATGATTGATGATGATGCCATCATCTGTGGATCTACTTGTGAGAGTTTGTTGTAGGAGTGTAGGTTTTTGTTTCCCTTTCCTATGGATTGCTCCAAGGTTTCATTGAATCACATATCCTGCTTGCTTTCAAGAAGCTGAATGGATCCCATGAAGTCTACAACTATTGACAAACACTGTTCTTTATCCATGTCATTTACTATGGAAAAAAATTCCAAAATTAGACATGAAGTGATGTCTACTGATAGCGTGTGATCTTATCCTCAGAGTTTTTGGTGAGTTGCCATTGACCAAAAAGCCAGACAGACTCTGTGGATAAGGCATGAAAGCATGCAGTGATTTACTAAGAACACAAGTTATGTCATAAAGGGATGATTCCTAGGAACTTGGAGCCAGTCCACTACCTTTCTAAAAATGCATAGACAGAGGACCAGGAGGGCCTTGATAGTATGAAGGATAGTTTATTCTTAAGAACCTGTTACATGGTAAAACTTTGTGCAACAGCATTGTGAGACAAGTTTGACAAAGGTGTTAGATGTTGCAAAGGTCTCGTAAAACTTTATCATGACAAAATTTGGTTGCACAAGTATTATTTCTACTTTTTTTCTCAAACTTGTGTTAGGAAAACAAGACCTTGGACAGTGTAAGACCCTTGTGTAACTTGTCTTACAGCACCATTGCACACAAGTCTCACTGTGTAACAGCCAGAAGCTTTAATTTGGGCAACGTTGGGTGAAGAAAGGGCCAGAGGAACCTAGGTATCAGATTATAGTTTTTTAAGATATTTACTGATACTACTGCTGTATTTAGTTAGGGATTATGGAATTTTATTATACGAATGAAGAATATTTTCTTATTTATTGCAAATTGAATTCAATGATATTATTCACATCTTGAGATCAACAATCCATTGTGATCATGATGTTGTTAGGTATAATAATATTAGAGGTGAGGGAGCTAGGGCTTTAGAGGGAAGAGTTCATCATCATCATCATTCAGTAAGTCATATCCACTGACATAATGGGGGGAGGTTCTTTCAAAAATGTTAGAATTTTCCAACCATCCCCCCCAATGTATACTACAAGCATGGAGTGCATTTGCACCCCCCGACAGGCCCCAAAAGTTTGCATTTTGGGCTACCCATGGTCCAACATTTCAATAGTTTGGTCGACTTTGGCCTCAGTTGCTCCCAATCTGTCCCCCTCCCCACAAAAATCCTGGCTACAGGCTTGTACTACAAAACTAATGTATACAAAATATTTTTAATTATCAGAAAATATTTAATTCAATATTTTAAAATGTTATTAATAATTATTTATTATTAATACAATCAATTCCAATTCCAAGTCCTTTCAGTCCACAAAGACCAAATATGTTCATAGTTTTTATGTATTTAACTAATTTAATGCATTAGTGTGGCAACAAATGGTTAACATAGGTTCTAATTTAATTAATAAAGTTAATATAATCATTGTTGCCACGGTCACATGCTCTATTGTAACTCAACTAACTGGTTTGACCAGGTTTGATGTAATAACTACTTATGATTTGACATTGCATGATTGTAATTGTTCACAATAAACCAATCAATTTGAAATGTGTGTTGTATATCATGGTTTTTGAATATTCAGTGTTGTCTACATATTGTTAACTAATAATGCTGACTTTGACGTTAATCTAAACATACAGGTATCCAATGATTTGTTAACTTCATAGGCTTCATTTCCAGTGGTTGTGTTGTTTGCATGTTGCTGTATGTGACATCTAATTCAATCCCGAAGGCTTGGCCCATGACAAATTCATCAGCCACCACAAGCCCATAGCCAGGGGGGTGCATGGGGTTGTGCATTTGCACCTCCCAGACTCCAAAGGTTCACATTTTGGGGTATTCAATGTGCCAATCATGCTGGATGCATACTTCAATTTACTTGATGTGCACTTCCTTTTTCCTGATACGAAAATATGTAGCTCTTGATCCTGAATCCCCCTCTCCAAGTAATAACTTCCCCTATAACTGTTGTACTGTATATCAGAACAGGCCAGCTATCTGGCAAAGTGAAATTGTTTACCCAGATACACAGTAGCAGGGGTGGATCCAGTTGTAGTGAAGAGGGTAACTAGTCACTCCCATTTTGTAGGAAACCCCCCAGTAAATGTTATCAATCACTCAAAAAATCAATCTAGTCTTGATGTTTGATTTATACATCACTTTTATGTTAGAGTTTTGTACATTATTTGTGTTATTTTCTGTTGATTTCAAGCCCTGTTAATATTATGCATCATGTTGGATGTTTTTCGCGCATTTTTGTTTTTCCTGTGGTTTATGGCCCAAAGTTCGCCCACTAGTCTTAAAAGTCACCCCCCCTTAGAAAAATCCTGGATCTGCCTCTGAGTAGTTGTTTGTCATGGCTTTGGGATTGTTTATTAATGGGGATGGGTGAGAAATGGAAACCCTGGGAATGTTCAAAAGGCAGGCAGTCTAGTTGAAGACTGGGACACAGTGTAAGTGGGTCAGAAATGCAAGCCCAATAAATCTATAAAACAAATGAAAAGTATTAAGCAATAGACCTTTCCTTATTTTCACTTCATTGGTCACAAAATTATAGCCCCCAATCGACTTGATAAATTTCAATAAATCATCCTCAGTTCCAGTCTTGAATTGAAACCATTATTATTAAGTTTTTTGGTCAATGAAGTGGATTTTGGAACAAATAGCAGATAACAATCAAACAGAATGGTGAGAACAAAAGCAACCTCACTTTGGCAAACTTTGTGCTTCTTTGTGTGGTTCATGCATGAGTGAATTCTTAGTCAATAACCAAATATTTGATAACTAAATACTATTATGGTCTAAGTAATGTTATTGTTTCACAGGTATATGGTTTGTACTGAATAATGATTAATAATAGTGCACAAAATTTGCTGGGTCAGCTGAAAGAGTCTTATTAATGGATGCATGCATGTTTTTTGTGTATGGTAGGTACATATATGCTGTCTGGTTTAATAATATTGGTTTCATCATGTTCCAGGACGAACTAAGTCTGACAGTGAATTGACACAAGTTGAGCTGGGATTTGACAACCCAGTGCCCGTAAACGACAGAGAAACCTTTAAGGAGTACCAAACAGACTCGGTATTATGATTAATCACTACAAGAGATATGGCCATTGTTGACAACAGCCTAGCCTTTTGCTGCTAGATGGCTCTTGTTCTTTCATTTTTTTCTGTTCTTGGAAATTAAATTAAATACAGAAAGTTTTAAATCACAGCCATACTTCTTGTAATGACATGACAGTTATCTTTAACATTTGGAGATATCATTTCAATTGACAAAGCAAGAGAGGGGGATGTTACTTGCTTGACTAGGAAGTAGTCGAAGACTAGCAATGTTAATTAAATTACTTGACACAATAGTCCTGTTTTGCATTCCATAATTACTGCTGTAATCCTTGACCACGGATTCATTTGTACAGGCTAAGCCTCGTTTATAAGTAAGTTATTCATAGATACTAGTGAAAGTCTGTGGAATAGAAAAGTGTTTGTATTGTTCAAGTTGTACATTTTTCGCATTGCCATTGGTATTTATGAATAATTTGCTCTTAAACGAGGCTAAGCCTGTACAAATGAATTCGTGGTCAAGGATTACAGCAGTAATTATGAAATGTGAAACTGGACTATTAAGGACTTTAGAATTATTTAAGATTTATTCAAGGAATGTATGAAGGCTTGATGTTTCAGATATCTCCATGACAACTGTTGCTATGCAACACACCTATACTTGCATAATGCCACTTGATTTATTAACCTTGTGGAGTACATTTCATGGGATTGTGAATTAACATATATGATGAATGCTGTGCATCAACTTTGACAGCAATGTTTCAGTTGCTGTCAACCAGAACTGTGCCATAGGCATGATCCTTTAAGCACTGGAATACCCTTGTATTATAAATAACATACTTTTTATGGAAGGAAAGACATTTCATTCTTTCATTTTCTTCACATGAAATGTGAACTGCCTATAATAGCTTACTGCAATTCTCAATATTCTGTGAACTTAAACATTTCAATGGCTTGTTATGAAATTAGTTTTTTGCTGCTGTCAATCAAAAATAATCAGTCAGTAGCTTTTATATTTTTGACTGGCAGCAGTGAAAAACAAATTCCAATGGGCTTTTTGCAGATATTGCGTGACATTTAAAATATTGCCTCCCTGTTCTTAAAAATATCATATTTAAAAA
>WUAP02131822.1:0-13725 GCA_015163945.2 Stichodactyla helianthus | reverse complement strand
TCCATACTGCGCCTCAGCTTTCAAGGGAATGTCTCGGGGGTATGGTTAGTGTGTTCACAGTATTTTTTAATTAATTAGCGTGGCAGAGCCAGGGTTCGAATCCCAGAAGGGTCGCCTTTTAATTCTTCTTTTTTTCTCTTTTTTTCTCTTTTTCTTTTTCTTTTCTTTTCTATTTTTTCCCTCTCTCTTGTTTTCCACTTTTATATTTCATCCACGAAGGATTTTGAGCAAATCTAAAATTACATTTTCAGCCAAGATAAAACCTAATTCAATTTCTTAGTAATTTAAAAATTTATGACATCACTTTGTCCCCAATGAAAATGTGGGAATTCTGCCATCTTCCCAAAACAGAGACAAGTGGAAATCCTAGCGGTGAGAAATCAAATAAAATGAACATGGTGTTCGGCAACTAGGCTGATAGCCAGAGGAACCCTGAAAAAAGCAGGTTGATGTTCGAGTTTATGGAATTCCCAATTTCTTTACTAACGGTCACGTTACCAGACCACCCTTAAATAAATCAAGCACGTCCAATTATATGTCAAAATGAACTCCAGAAATGAAAAGGGGGCATCTCAGCAAGCTCGTAGGCTGAATTCTGAACGGGGGGGAGGGAGGGTTCGTTTTCCAATAGGGTGGACCATTTCTCCATTTCCCGCCAAAATGAGAGCACCAGGATACCCATCGTCATCATTATCATCATCTTTTCCCATTAGGCGCGTTTCCGGCCTTAGGGCGCTTCTGTCTGGATAGGTTGGGAAATCTTTCCTCCAGCAGTCGCATGAAGTCCGATGTCTTCATCATCATTCTCCTTAATTGCCTGTTGGGTGTCTATACCCAGCAGGGATTCTATCCTAGTCATACTGTCCTAGATGTTCTTCTATCAAAGAGTATCTGTTTCTGAAGTGCACTATTTTTCATTCTGCATATTATGTGAGCAATGTACTTGAGATGCTGGAGGTAGCAGAAGTCCTGGATTGGTAGAGTGTGTTAGTTCACGTAGTCGGGCATTAGAGATCTTGAAGCTCCAGTCTATTTCTCCTTCCACTTGAGTCCTTGTGTCAATATTAGGAAATATACAACTCTTCTTGAACTTGATTTTGACCACAGATTTATGTTTGTTTGTTTTTTTTTGGGGGGGGGGGGGGTTGCCACAAAAGATATTCCATATATATATTATTCAGTCAATACTAATAATCTCCAAACCATTGCTGTGTAGAGCTCAGGATAGAATTTTCGATACTTTGCTTCCTCAAAATCAGAGATAAGGAAGCGAGTTATTCTATAATCTACCAGATCTATTATTACTAGTCATAGTTCTCTTCAAATTTTTTATTTATTGATCTCGATAAGCAGCACCAATTCTCGTATGGAGGAATTGTGATGCATCATCAGAGTTCGTGATGGTATATCCAAGGTCCTTAAAACTACGAACATTTTTAATCTTGTTGTTTCCAACCGATATGCTTTCATGGTCCTTGATTTCCTCATATATGTTGAAAGCCATCGTTTCATTTTTATCATAGGATATCTGCAGTCCAAAACGTGTGAAGGTATTATCATAAATCTGTAGAATATTTCGGAGCTCATCAATAGATTCAGCAATTATAGCCTGATCATCTGCATATTGCTCGATTGCAAACATTCCCAAGATGATCAAAAAACAAAGGCATGGCGGCCATGTTGGTGGTATAGAAAAAAGGACCTAATGAGAAATCTTTTGTTAAATATCACCAACATGGCCGCGAGACGTAACGCGTGCAATCGAGCAATAGCAGTTCACTGCTCCATGGCCGATAGACAAGAAATCTGTCCGAAATGACAGACTTTAAAAAGGGTTAAAACTTGACTAAGTCTATAGTCAGTAAAATCATTTTTTCTCGATTTTGTGTATCCTTGGCTCAATTTCAATTTAATTTCATTTTACTTTTCTAAAGAGCCGGAAAAAGAGGTCCAGACCGGACCTCGGCAGCACGTGGGTGGGATTCGTCCCAACTCCCCAATATAAAATCAAGTGTTTTCTAAGAGCTTGAATGGAAAAAAATATACTGATTGCGCAAGCTTTCTATCCAGCACATTTCCCATCGTACAAAATCCTAATAAAATTTTTAACTTTACATTTCATGCCATAATTTTCTGTTTCTAATATTTTGAACTGAAACTTCACTTTCTTACTAAAATCAAAGTACTCTTTTCATTTCTGGAGTTCATTTTGAACTGGTGCTTGATTTAAGGGGGTCTGGTCACGTGACCTGTCAGTGCATATGCCCTATTCTGCTGATATATTTATGAACTATAGCAATATCAGCTTACTTAGTGTGATGAGCCTGCCATTGGTTTGCCAACCAGAGATTGATTAGCTAGTGCAAAAAAACATGTAAAGATATCACAATACTTAGTAAACAAGGTATGTTACTAGTGAGGACCAAGCTTTAGACCAAAATGTTGAGAATTTATCATAGTGATAAGCATAACCAACATACACAGACTTAAGTTAGGCTATACTCAATAGCAGCACTTGTCTTTTCCCACGCCTGTTTCAGAAGAGCTCAGTCTTCATGTTGCTTATGTTTATGCTAATGTTGCTAGTGAAGCCCGGCTAAAAATGTAAGATCCAAGCTTTGTCAGTTTATTAAAGTAATGGCTTAATTCCTAGAAACCTATATTTAATTAAACATGGTTCATACAGAAGTTCAAGGAAAAAATTCCAGGACTTTTCAAGGACTTTGCAATGACTTTTTGGGGGTTTTCAAGGACTATTTTCGAATTTATTTTATAATGAAAGATCCCCAAGGAGCCAAACGTACGCCATCTTGAAAATTACCCAAAACACACTGGGAACTAGGAAAACTCATCCCCGGGTTTTTCTGCCATTCTAAAAATAGTAAGAAGAGAAGGTCCCGTTACGAAGTTTTTGTTAAAAGAAATGACTGATGACTAAGATTTATCTTGTTTTGGGGTTGACAAAGAATTATGCCAACGGCACCAACAAAATTCAAGGTCAGAAATGGAATATTCAAGGAGACACTGAAAAAATTCAAGGACAAAAATCAAATCTTCCGAATTCAAGGAGTATTCAAGGACTTAACACATTTTCAAGGATTTTTCAAGGCTTGTGCGAACCATGTTAAAAGACAAAGAGAATGTTCAACTGGATATTGTTTTATTCTGCTCTGCCATGGGTCGTTTTACAGTGGCCTAGTAGAAGGTGTTTGGTCGTTTAGCTACAAATTTAGACTTGAACTGTGACTTAATAACACGGTGAGGTAGAGGGAACCTCATCTTGTTGTCCTGAAAAACAAAGTAACTTTTAGCAAGGTCTTAAAATACATGTGCACACATGAAACAACTGTCTAAAACGTCAAAAATTCTAACTTAAAAGAAAAACACGATACTCTTTAGCTTAACAAACATGTTTTGGCAGATGCATCTGCCATCATCAATGTGGAATAGAATGTGTCAAAAATTCTACCAAAAATTCATTTCATGTCACCAAACGTGATTTCGCATTAGCCTCATCTTCGTGCATCATTTTCAGGAACTTGTAAGAGGCTTATTGTTTTCACATGAATGGTTTCACAACAACAAAGGTACTGCCACAATACAGCTATAACCCGATCCTTACGAAATCTGCGCTATCATGTACTCTAATCATACTTACATGCATCTGCTTGACATGAGGTCTGCGACACTTGCTTGAAGGCACAGTCTCTACTTTCATTATCTGAATAGATGAACCCCTAGCACGATGTCTTGCTGCCATATCACGGTCTATCAGAACAACCAAAGAACATTAACAGAAATGCAATGCATTGTGAATAAGATCAAAGGGATTCTGACATCACCAGGATGTAGGAAGGGGAGCCAGGGCCCTACTCCCCATCAGGGCAACAAAATGGTGGCTTTTTGGAATTTATACTGTAATTTTCTTATTTAGGTGTTTTTGTGTGTGTGTGTGTGTGTTTGTTTGTTTTTGGTTTGGTGTTCCAAGGGCTCAAACAAAATGGTGGTTTTTCGAATTTGGGGGGCCCCCTTTTCGGAAAATCCTGGCTAGCATATGGAATGGAAAAACCTTTTTAACTTCAAGCAGCAGCACTCAAACTATATAATTTTTTTGGGTCATTTAACAGCTGACCTCATGTAGAATCAATACTGAGAATATTGCCAGAAGGGTTATACACACTTTAAAATATCTACTACTTACAACAGGCAGTAACAGCTGCAGCAACAGTTAAGTCTCTGTACTCTCTGTACATGTTGTGGGTTCCACTTCTGGAGTCGTATCTCAGCCAAATGCCAAAATTCTTAATTTGAAGAGGTTTCTTTTCAAAGATCTAGCACCAAAAAAAAAAAAAGGAATATCCTCTCTCAGAATGAAAATATTTCCTATTAATGTGAAAAACAGACACACAGTATACAACTAACAAGCCTATATTGTTTTAAAGCAATGATATTTTGCCCATATGGCCGTTGCTTATGCAACACAACATATGCAAAACTTCATCACAGCCTGCAGAAAAAGTAAAAAGTTGTCTAGCTTGTGTTGAACAATGGACTGATCATTTTTTACATGGATTTGTGTAAAAAAAATAATAAATAAATAAAGTAAAATTTGTACCCCCTACAAAATCTTTCAATAAAAAACAGAGCCCCCTTTTCATGAGCTCAGTAGCTTAAATCAAAAGTCAGTATGTTGCATGAAAACTTACAAACGAAAATGGTCCCCCCCTACATTTTGCAATTACAAAAAATCTACCCCCTGTAAATCCATTGCCCCCCTTACCCCAGCCCCCTATGGTCCCCAACAGTTTGTTCGGATGCAATGCAGACTACTGTGCAGTGTCTACCCTTGAACATGTGGCAGCATTCTGTTGAGACCAGGGTTCGAAATTCACTATATATCAACACGCAAAATGTGAGTTAAATTTTGAATTTGCCGACAGAAAATAAATAAACTCGATGTTTTTTGCAAGTTCACTTTTCTTTTGTAATTTGTGAGAAATGCTTGTCATACCAGGTGGATTGAGATTTATTTTATGTGTATTTGTTTGTTTTCCTGGCCGGGAATGAGATTTATGCGCGAACAAATAGCGAACACAAACATCTCGGACGCCATCTTGAAAATTACTCAGTTAGAACCCAGGTCAACTCTGGCAACCAGTCAGGTGACCGATCAAAGAACGCCTTGCTGTTTTTTGTCATTGACCAAATATCATGCCATATGGACCCCGTGGTAATGGAAATTAGTGAAGTGCTAAGAATCACTGAATCAGAAACTGAATATGTTGATATTATTTAATATATAAATAAATATAAAAACAAATAAAGACGTTTTAATTCAGCTTGTCGGTGTTAAGTTTTGCTTGTAGGTCTCAAATACACAAGCATTTTTTAGCTTGTTACTTAAAAAATGAATTTCAAACCCATCAGACTTTAAAGTTCCTCCCACTTACTGAAGTATGTTATTTGATGAATATGATTCAACATGAGGAAATAAAGTGACAGCCAATTGACAGGCAGAGCAAATATTATGCATTGGCAAACCAAACAAAATAATATTTTGGCCTGAGGGATCATATAAAAACAGCTGGTCAGTCAATGGGGATAATGACTGGCTGAATAATTCTTAGCTTGATCATACCTTGTTACCTTGTTTTTAATGATGTCAGTCAATTTGACTGATAAGACCAATGTTTGACCAGATATGTTCCCATTTTGGCCAGACAATGACCAATGATCAGCTGTTATTTTTAGCCCTAGCCTAGACCTCTAGCATAAGGGCATAGCATAAGTTTTCATGACTAAAAAAGCGTAATTATAAGTACATCATTTTCAAAGTCTGAAGAGAAATGGATAGATAGTTATAAAATTTCTGAACCCACAAGCATGTGCATGCATAATTTCCACCGAATTACCATGGTAACCTTCGGAATTTTACTGAAAAAGATTGAAGAACCATACATGTTTTGAACTTCAAGAAGGTAAAAACCTCAAATTTTGCACAGGACCATATATTTTTTTATGTGCTTATATGAAAAAGCTCCTAAAAATCTATGTCATCAAAATTTTTCAAAAAGTTAAATATTAGAACTTATGAAAAAGTGAAGTTTTGTACAAATTTCTTCTTGACTTGATGGGATGTTTTCCGGGCACTGGTTGAACAAAACATGCCAAATCCAGTTATTTTTATCTTCTTATCTTAAAGTTATTCATTTTATGCTGTAGAATGATATACCAGTTAACATCTGTCCAAATATTGTCTTCGTACATCTATTATCCTTTAAGCTTTAATTTTTTTCCTACTCACTTTGACTAACGAGATTTTCAATCCCAAAACTTATAAACCATCCATTCAAGCTTGATTATCTCAAAAACTAGTTTGGGACACCCTATTTTTCTGTTTATATTTGAAATCAGCATTAAATTTCCATTAAAAACGACGCTATTTTAAAAAAAGTTAAATTATATTTTTAAAAAAGTTAAATATAAAATCCAATAGTAGCCAGTCACCTTAAGCATCGAAATTTTGACTTCATCACTAATCTCAGCATACTCTTTCAATGCTTTGATAATTAAGAACTAAGCTGTATTCCTTGTCCTTAGCTCTTTACAGTCTACAGACCTTTTCATACAATAGCAGATGTACAGCTGTAATAGCAGATGTCTAGTGTTGCTAAATAATGATCTTCATTAAAATAACTTGAAGAACTCTTAGAAATCAGTAACTCTGGAAAGTTTAAATCACATAGCACCAAAATCCAAAACGATATTGCAGATCAAAATTAGATAACTAATTTGTGTGGATTTCAGAGATCAGGCCTTTCTGGCCTTATTTTCATGTTTTCTTGCAACTTAAAATGCTTTTCAGTCCTTTAGGATTTAACCTTTATTCCTCAAACTTTAAAATTTTACTTGGAAAAACACCTCTTAAATGGAAGACCAAATTTTTATGAAACATTAAAATTTAAAACTTTATGCTAATGAGCTACTGCCATTATGACAAGAGCATATAGTCTTCACTTGTCCATGAATTGATTGCCATTCTAATACTAAAAGCTTAGTTTTTCATACTACCATTTTCATTCAAGCATAACTGTGAAATATTTTTCAGGTGTGATTGCTTTTAAAACACAGCACCTTGTCAGTGAAACTGCCCCTCTGAGTAACAGAATGTGTGCATTTTAGGCAGGACACTAAACATGTGAAAAAAGTCTTTAGTTACCTCCAAGCTATTCCTGAACTCGTAACTTTTGATAATGAAGAAACAGTACATGCAAGTCTTGGAAAATTAAGAAAACTTTTAAAGGCCCACTTGCATCCATGGTCCTTTGCAGTCATTTATTTTTGTTTTGAAATGGTACCATTATTAGAGCACACTATCTGATTGGTTAGAAAAGATAGGTCGAGTTTTTTTTCATTTATATTATCAGAGGATGGATATGGATTTTGTGGAACTAGTAATTTGCACAATTCACTCGATTTTCTGTATGTGAGAAATTCATCGAAGCACGCAATGCACCTTGGATGCAAGTGGGCCTTTAAAAGAAATATCAGATTGACCCTGAAACAATCTGCACTTATGTGAACAGAATGTGCTTGTCTCATGTCCTGAACATGTTAGTGTGCTGCCTCAAATGCAGGTATTCCATTGGTCAAAGTGAGAGTTTGGCCACCAAAGTGCTGCATTTTAACCAATGAACAAACCTAAAAAATGTTTCATGGTTAATGCTTGGATGAAAATGGTAGTAATCACTCAAGCATGTTAAGGCCTGGGTCAGGCAGCTAATTAGCATAAAATGGTATTTTTACAGTTTAAAGTGTTGGTTTGCAAATTTGATCTCATAACTTGGGGACATATTAGTTTTTATTGAGATTGTCAAATTTTTGTTGTCACAATGACATGCCCTTGGTCACGTGACCGACATTGATGTGCAGACAAACTCAAAAACTTAATGCAAAATGGGCCGTATAGACTCACTAACCAGATTGATGAAAAATATGTGTTTAGGCGACTCTTGTAAATGTCTTTCAAACTGGGCTTTGTATGGTTGCCCATCATGGATTATTATGGATATATTAAACAAGAGGTCACGTGACCAAATGTCGAATTTACAAATTTCCATATTTCTCTTCACTGTTTGGATGTGGTCATCCATACAAAGCCCAGGTTTGTATGCCTAAATATCCTTAACGATATAATTCTTAAAACTAGTACTAGTACTAGTACAAATATCCTTAACATTTTAACACCAAAAAATAACTTCAAATAATGCATTTTCACTGGCCCATTTTTAAATTTCTGTTTTTCGGTCCTATGGGTCATGTGACCACCAAATTCTGACCATACATAGATTAAAATGTTAAGGAGCCTAATTGTTATTATGGGTCCAAAACATACTTTAGTACATTTAATATTAGTAGAGATATCGCTATTTTAATTTTTTGGATTGGTCTCATATGACCCAGGCCTTAACATGCTTGAGCACCTGCCCTTACTATCTATTGAAGTAGTACTTACCTCTTGACAAGAAACAATTTCACCCTGAGACTTCTTCATTTTTTTCAACTGAGAAATAAAGTACCAGAATTTTGATCTTGCAACCACCTCATCTGGTGCAAATATGCGCATCTTGTACAAGGGTGGAACAGTGACCTTTTTAGAGGGCATTTTTCGCCCAATGACCTGGAATTCCCTCAGCTAAAACAAAGTTAAAATAAAAATAAGTTGTCATGATACTCTCACATGACAATGCCTGTGAGCCATAATCTATAAAAATATTATTAATCTGTGATAATTTAGATTATATTTTGTTCACCTTGCCATATAATACACATCTTATAGACCTTTACAACATAAACATGAAAATTAGGCCTAGGGGCTGTCAGAATCAAAAATGGAGGAAGTTGACAAGCAAAGTCTTTTCATCTCACAAATGTTGTACAACTGAACTGTAATAGGAATATTACTTGATTTTTCATGCACTTTGCTTCAGATTAAGATTATAAACACAGCTTTACTGGTTTAATACGACATTACAATCTTTTAGAGAAACTTTGACTTCACAGTGTACCATAACTGCAGTCTTTCAATTTACGTGTCATGAAGTCATGGCCCTTAGACCTCATTTTCATGTTTATGTCCTAAAGGTCTATTAACCTCACTTGCTCAGTCCATATGCAAGTTTTAGAATCTCATTTTTTCCTATTTTTTCTTATGGCCCACACTCTATGCACTTGGTCCATAAGACAATGGAAAAAACTCAGTCCATAACTATGGCCCTTGTGCTCAGTTAATGAGAGGTATATATGTTTTACGCAGTATTCGACCTTTCATTGGCATGAAAAAAAATATTGTTTATCATATCAGGCAAGATTTGCAGTCTCACAAGTCATTTGTTGTAAGCATTTAAATATAAAATAATTCATAAGGGCAAACATACATGAACAAATGTCCTACAAAATATATATGCTTATAACTTAAACTCGTGAGAAGTAAAATGATCTGTTGAGTTACTGTACTAGTAAAAAATGTATGTAATTCCTCAGAGAATGATTCTACTTGGACAATGCAGTCACAATGTGAGGGTTAATGGAACAAAACAACTAAAAAACACAGAAAGTTTTATTCCTGGACTCTAAATTCGATCACGAGGAACAAGAATCGAAATTTTTCAAGATGGAGGACACGGCAAGACAAACCACGTTGGTATTTTGTAAAAGCTTTTCACTACTCTAAAACTACTTTGGACCGGTCAAAATGTGGTGAAATCAAACGAATATTCTTTATTTGTTGTATTTATTGAGTTCTTATAAATCCTGAGCTACAAGGATAGCAGTAAATAAGGTTTTTCAGCGTATTACCTGCCCTCGAACCTTCATCTTGAATAACACGCGGAAAGAGAAAGAACCAGGCGCTGCTGGGGGCATTCAAGACCGCGATGGTCTATGGGATATAAAACACAGGGAACCCGCGTATTCAATTATCCCTTTCCTTCCCCGTCGGGGGAGGGGCTAGAAAAAGAGGAATGAATAAATAGAAAAATCAAGTAATCGTCTTTATTAGTGTTTTTAATCTGTTGATTCCTTTATCATAGGTATAAGATAGAAGTGAAAGGAAAAAATTAAACAAATCGTATTTTAAGGTAATGCGCAGGGTAATGCGCATCTTTTCATTAGTTGGGCTTCCTGTGGTACGGCTCTTTCATTTGCGATATTTTGATATTCAATAGCAAATATCACAGAAAAACCTTTTTTGTTCCTTAAATTGGGAAAAAAGTGGGAAAATGCTATCAAACCCAGTATTGGGACATAACTGTCCAAGAAAAATGGAATAAATGTTAAAGGAAATGGGATATTCATGTCCCATTATTGATTTTGGTAGCGACTTTCCCAATTTGGGAAACGAAAAAATTCAGTTCTTGTGTATCTAAATCGGTGACCTGCCCTAATTTTTTTCACTGTAAGTTCATGGTATAAAACTTTAACATATCAAAAAATTAAGGCATGTCTTCGATTTTGAGAAAAACGCCAAAATGTCCAAAACTAGGATTACCATGGATGGTCAAATTGTGCTGTTTTTGAAACTCTGGATTTGAAAAGTTATTCTTCAACACAATAAAAGGAGAAATTTGGGCTTTATTATCACAATATGTTAACTTGTGTATCATTTGTAATCGTTGGTTTTATTATTGCAGACCGATATGAGCTGCAAGAGTTTGTAATTCCCATCCTATTTCGTCCGAAAAAGATGGCCGCAAGCCCCATCTTTGAAAAATTATATCTTCAAAACGAATTCAGTGAACCCCCATTTTTTATTCTATTTTTTACCCTACCTTAAAATTAATATTTGTGACAAGTTTTTTTAAAAAAAACATTCTCGACAAAAACAAAGCACGATACATTACCATAAATTAATTAATTAGTTTTTTGTTGATTGTGTTATCACAGGAAGTCCACCTTTAGATAAAAGTAAAATGAAAAACAAAATTTAAACAAATCGTATTTTTTGTATTTTCTGTACTCTGAGACCGAAATAGTGTGCTATCTAAAACGAGAAAACCGAAAAATTTAGAAAAACATTTTTTAAATGTAATTTCCCTATATAATTTCCCTTTGGTATTCTATGTCATCCTATGTAGAAATAAATTGTCAAAGGAGGCTATCCTATCTCGGTCTCAGAGTACAGAAAATAAAATAAAATATCATCTGTTTGAGCGTCGGTTTAGCTTTATTTTCCATTTTTACTTTTATCTAAAGAGGGCTCCCTGTGGCTTAAGACCTTTTGAATTCTTACCCTAACTTTTCAAACTCGCTAATTTAAAGCAGAACGGCTCCAAACTTTCCTATAAAGTAAATATTACTATTTCGATTTTTAGCAATTTTTCTTGCATGTTTCGCATGTTTCCAGCTTTTAGTAAAAGCACATTAGAGAGCTTGGGCTACCTGTGGTCAAACGGCCAAGTGCAGACGAGTTTAGGCACTCAACAAACCAGGGAAATCAAAAGACTTGATAATTTATATCTGTATCACTCTGATCTAGATTTTACATACAAGCAGTTCAAGCCGGCCGACATGACAACCAAAAATGGAAAGACACGACTTTTTGCTCAAAGATCATTTCATCAGACAAAACCCAGCACAGACAAAGACTTCTCAGTGGTTACCTACAATACTCTTGCTGATGCTGCCTTGTTGAAGAGCCTGGCTTATGAATACTGTGAAAAGAAGTTCAAAGAAAGGTTTGCTGGCTCACATAGACATGAACTACTACTAGAAGAGGTGAGCTTCTTTTATTTTCCATCAAAAAATTCATTGATTAAGGCCGAAAACCCCGTCCTACCCAAGTCAACTGACCGTTCATATGGAAAGACATTGGTTCTTTCTGTAGGTACCGGAACACAAAAGACGTCATTTCTTTCAAACAAAGACGGAAAACAATAGATTCAAAGGCCAGCTATTGTGTAGAACGACAAAAGACTCCGGTACATGCAGAAAGACCCAAGACATTGCCCCTAGAAACCCCAGGTGAACCATGGGTTTTAATTAATATTCGATGTTTTGTCTGTATTATGATGGGGTACGTGCATCAAGGAAAAGTATATTAATTTTTTTCAGCGCTAGAATCAGCTTTATGAATTCTTTTGCGAGAATTTCTGAGAAGCTTGTGTAATAGTTGACAGGTCACATGACTACACCACCCTTAAATCAAGCACCAGTCTCAATAAACTCCAGAAATGAAAAGAGTATCTCAGCATTAGCAAGAAAAAAAGTCAAGTTTCAGCTCAAAATGTTTGACGCAGGAAAAATGGCATGAAATATAAAATTGAAAATTTTAAGAGGATTTGTATGAAAAAATGTACTGGACAGCAAGCTTAGAGCAGATTTCGTATGACTGTGAAAAAGTCGTGGCATGGTCAATGCCGTAAGCGTGCCTTGATGCGACCATGATGTTTTCTAGAATTCCAAAGTTCCTTGCCGTGTCTTGACCGTGTCTGTGCCGTGTTCGTGCCACAACTTTTTCACAGTCATACGAAATCTGCTCTATGCAGTCCAGTACATTTTTCCATGCAAACACTTAGAAAACATTCAATAGTTTATATTTCATGCCATTTTTCCTGTGTCAAACATTTTGAGCTGAAACTATACCTTCTTAGGGACCATTCATAATTTATCTCAGAGGGGCTATAGGATTTTGAATTTTGAGAGAACACTTTCTTAATGGCCCCTCAGAACAAATCTGATATTTTTGGACCCCCCCCCCAACATGCATATTTTTATTTGGTATAAAATGTGATGACACCATCACCCTAATAAAAAATACACAGAACACTACAGAACAAAATTTAGATTTTTTATTAATGTGTTTAATGTAAAACCACAACCACACTACCTTTACATAATACCTTTTTGGGGGCACCTATTGTAATACAAAAACAAACAAAATGGTGTCAAAGGCAAAGCTGTTCATGAAAGTTGCCTCAAATTGACAAAACCAAAAATAAGTAACCCCCCTTTACGGAATATCAATTGAATGAATATTTTCAATGGCCCCCCCTAAATTTTTCAGATAAAAATTGATGCCCCCCTCCAAATCCCCATCGCCCCCCAACTCATAAATTATGAACGAACCATTACTAATATCAAGATGCTCTTTCCTTATCTGGATTTCATTTTGACACTGGTGCTTGATTTAATGGGGTTGTGGTCACATGACCTGTTATTGCAAAAGGCCTATTCTTTATAAAACTTGGCTTAAGAAGTTTACTCATAAGCTTACATAAGAACTAATTGCTATTTTTGAGAAACCACTACAAAGGGTATACAGTTTGATTGACAGAAGAGAATTGTCAAACTCATCCCAAGAACTTTCCTCATGGGTTCATAGTAATGAAATTAGTGGTAATGATGTGCTGTTGTTATCATAATATGTGTAAGTCAGGCCTTATGGGTCTTATGGTATAATAGCTTAACCATTGAGATTATAATATATAGACACACTAGTTAATACAGTACAGTTTTCTTTGTTATTTATCACGGCTAAATATCTGATATGTACCTCTAATATATTAGCTAAGTGCAAGGGACATACCGTAAGTTATGGACTGAGATTTTTTCCACTGTCTTATGGCCCAAGCACGTAACACACAGGCCACCTTTCTGTGGAGTTTTCTACCGATTTATGTTGAAGAATCCAATCAAAATGCGATTGCCGGGGAGAATTGATTTTGT